>JAOBYH010522151.1:0-14884 GCA_025403525.1 Umimayanthus kanabou | reverse complement strand
CTGCCTCGTCGGCTCGGCAAACCTCGCCGCCATCTTGAATTTCTCTACACATAGGATATGAGCTGAGATCCTAGTTGAGAAGGAACCAATCAGACAGCTCCGTTGCCATTATCTAGTGACTTGTGTATATAATAAAAGCTCATATCCAAGGCGCGTTCGTGGAATATTTAAGTATACTAGTAGTAATATACGTAATAACAATATTGACATAGCACAAAACAAAAGTTTGCGAAATAATATATATGAAAATAAATTAACTGGAAATACTGAAAGAAAAAATACATAACATATAATATTTTTTTTATAAATATGCTAAAAACTATTGAATATACTTAACGAAATATAAAAGTATAAAGATACAGAAGAAAAAAAATTCGAAATGGAAAACTAATCGATTTTTATAATCCGTCCTAAATTTTTTGCAAGTAATATATATCAGATAATGCTATATTTATGCGCGATGTATCTTCCAGTTTTCAGTTTATGTATTTATACTATTGAATACAAAAATTGTTAGTTCAATGTACCTACTATGGGGATGAGATTTTGTTTATTTTCCATTCCTTTGTGTACAGACCGTTTGCAAGTTCTGCTTCTTTCTTTTCTTCCTATTTTACTTCTGGTATTAGCCATAGTTAAGTGTCCATCATGTCAGCACTCCATAGTTATGTGTCCATCATGTCAGCACTCCATAGTTACGTGTCCATCATGTCTGCACTCCATAGTTACGTGTCCATCATGTCAGCACTCCATAGTTACGTGTCCATCATGTCAGCACTCCATAGTTACGTGTCCATCATGTCAGCACTCCATAGTTATGTGTCCATCATTTCAGCACTCCATAGTTACGTGTCCATCATGTCAGCACTCCATAGTTACGTGTCCATCACGTCAGCACTCCATAGTTACGTGTCCATCATGTCAGCACTCCATAATTACGTGTCCACCATGTCAGCACTCCATAGTTACGTGTCCATCATGTCAGCACTCCATAGTTACGTGTCCATCATGTTAGCACTCCATAGTTACGTATCCATAATGTCAGCACTTCAAGTTCAGCTGAGTTCATTCTCTTTCTGCACTCCAAGTTTAGCTTCAGAAAATCTGGAGTGTTCAACTATATTTTTTGTGATAATGGAGCCAAAAAAATAAAATCAGAGTTTTATTCGTTTCCAATTAGATCGATCTGTAAGCGAAAATCATTTTGACTCTACGCAATTGAGAGAAACCAGGTATCCTAGGAATCAACTCGTACCGTACACAGACTCGGTAGTCGGAGTGGGATTTGTGAACTAGACAGTTCAGTCACTGTATTTGGTAGGATACATACCCCCTGGTTATAAACAAACACAATGTTTGGCGTATAAATCATCCCCCAACTTAAGCCTTTTTCCTTCTCTCATCATCGTCATCACAAAAAATTGCTACAGCTGCACTGATTTATTATTCAATTGTATTATATTTTGAAGCTTGTTAAAGTTTATGGTTGACTAAAATACCAGTACATCTAGAAGCCCTTAGCCCATCCATTAATAGGATATATAGTGTTGCAGAGAAAATCCAAGTACTGCTCACCCAAAGCGTATTCATTATTCGCTTTCTGGCAACAAGACAACAATATTTTTCTCTCTAATAGTCAATTTATTAGTTAGAAAACCTTCACTGCAACCCCTTTTATATTTATTTTGATATTTCAATTATTTTTTGGTGCTGAGAGTTGAATAATCGCCTGGGGTTGAAAACATCATTTGTTTGTATTTTGAATGGAGGTCAACCGATAAGAAAAATTTAAATTTGGCCTTTTAAAACCAGCCGAAAAATATCATAGTATGTATAAATGGTTTGATGTATAAATGTTTGCGCATAATAACGTGCAATTTTCCAAAAAAAACAGTTTACACAGCTTGTATGAATTATATTTAAAATTTTGAAAGCCAACGCTCACTGCTATTAAAACATTACTCTTGATGGATTTTTGCATGTACAGTGCAGACTAAAAAGCAAACGAAAAAGGTATTTCCGAATGATTAAACTTGTTTTTGGCAAGTATTTTCACAACTATATTTATTCATTGATGTTGGTAAAGCTGTGAATGTGCTCAGCTGGTATTGTAAGGCTTTTAAAGGAAATTGGTTGGTCTTGTCAACATATTGACATTTCCTAAAAAGCTTTTCGACTCTTTTAATTTTTGCTTTGTCTGTAGAATGCGCCGATTATTTCTACACACGAAAGATAAGCACAACTTATCGTTCGGTTTGAATGGCGAAAAAGGATGAAAATAATATAGAAATGTTTAGTCGGTTAAAATTGACAGCCTTAAATGCAAGTTTTATCGTCTTTCATTGAAACTAAAAGATTCGCTTTTCATGTTAGTGCTAAAACAAACTTAATGTGCGTTCGATTGACCATATTTCGGAATACAAATTTGTAGAATTAAATTCCGATTCCTTAATTCAATAGATCAGTTGATAATACTTCTTTCGAAATACACGTTAAAACAAGCTGTATGTTTCAATTGATGTATTCCTTCATCCGAGTTCTTGATTCATTATAATCGTTTATGATGTTTACTGTTCTGATGAGGGTGTTTAGAAAATTTCCCACCAAATGTACTCCTAAAATATTTAAATGTACCTTTAGATTAAACATGAAAATATATTTCGTTTTTGTATAAGACTTTAAAAGGGATCAGTTTAGGAGTCTGGTATAAAGTCTTAGCGCAGGCAAAATCGTTAAAAATAACTAAACATCGGAAGTTACTTGGTTTTCAATATTTTCCGAACATTTAACTTTTTTCAAATTATGTATTCATGAGTTGTCCGATTTTGGCAAGAACACAGCCGCTGCCCACCTTAGACAGAATTAGCGCTTTTAAATGATTGTTCACTCAGTATGTCGGTTGGCATTTTGCCAGACAGCACTTTTTCAAAGTCAGGAATCCCCAATAACTGCGAAGCTTTTACTAATTCTATTTTTCCAGAATCATCCGATCAATAAATATTTAAGTAAACCGAGCGGCAAGATAATGATAGCTAATGGCCGCTATAAACTATGCATGTTTGATTGACAAATCTGTAACGTAGCGCCAACTATACTTAGTAATTATTTGTATTTTACATTTAACTTCTGCCGCGTCACTAACATCAAAAAACTCATTATTAAAGTTTGATAAGATGAACAGTTCGCTGCATTTATAGTGGCACACCTTTTTGTATGTTTTTGCTTTTTTCCACCTAGAAAAGTTGCAGACGGCCAAATAGTTTGCTTTTGAAACAAGTTTAAAAATGCCATGTTTTCTCACTTCCTCTGCAGTTCGAAGGTGGGGCGAATGGCTGAAAATACGTTTTCTCAATTCTGAAAAACGTGGGTGGGAACTCCGCGACCCTTGTATTCAGCAGCAATATCAGTTAGTTTGAGCAATGATATTGTAAACACACCCTTTTCCCGTAATTAAAGTTGTTGCCCTTCCGAAAACTTAAACTTTCTTCACCATAATCCGGCCCACACCTCTCACCCTTGTTCCATTCAACCGAACCATTTGGATCTGAAACTTTTTAAAAGTATTTGCATCTAGTATCTAATTTTAAAAGAAACAATCATAAACTAAGGAATATTTAACTGTAATGTTGCCTGCATGTCACTGTTGTACGTATTGCATGCCGCCAGTGAATTCATCTCACATTCCCATGCTTCGCATTATATTTTCACCATATGGATTCTTGGCAAAATCGTGCGTCAGAATCTAACTCAAACCTCGTCCACACAATACCGGAAAGCTTTTGTGCCATTGTAAAAACCATAGCGGATTTATTTTCTGTTTACACTGGGAGTGCTTTTTCCGGCATACTTTTCGTTCCCTTTCAAACATATCGGATAAGCTAATGCGCGGCGAAAAACTGATCTTGTTTGATACTGCAACGTAACGACTGTGTGCTGGCACCAAATCCTACCCGGGTCAACGAGGCGCCAAACACAACCTGATTCTTTTTTCTTGCAGCACTTAAATAGGTTGCCTTGCCTGTAACTGGCATCAGCTGGCATCAGCTGGCATCAGCTGCCATAGCAACGGATCAAAAATAATTCCAAAATAAACCCTCCACATTAATTGTGTTTTAGTTTTTAATTTATGATAAATGTAATATCAACTTGAAAATCCAGAGACTACTTGTTCGCCATGCATAAGATATATTTTCCGCCAAATGTATATTTCTTCTGTATGTCGATCATTTGTCAGCAAAACACTGTGGTCACTCTTCATCTTATCCATATCCTGCTATTTTTGTAGCGCTATTTTCGTAAAAGCTTTTATCATCTTAGTGACAAATTGTTCAAATGAAGAATATGTTTTGATGGATAGAGCAGAATTAGTGTTGTAATCAAACTCACTTGTCAGTTTGAGTGTTTTTTTTGACTGAAAAGCTTACAGCTGATCATTATCGTGGTACGATGTTAACATCATTGCCAGTTTTGTAGATGGGCATAAATCATATCTGCAATTTAAGAAAAACACGACGAAAATTGGCAGGGATAAGAATAATATTATTAACAATGTATTTTTTAACATTAAAAGCAAGATAACTATAAAATCCGCGCATAAAACCAATGTCTCTATGCGTCTCCATATGTCCTTTTGAAAAAAATATACTTGTCAATATAAAATAGAGGGGACTGTGGTTAGAAGGAAACCGTGTTCGTCAGTAAAATGTTGTTTAAAAGATATGTTTTACGAGATGACTTTTCTGGTAATGACGTTGAAGTTTTGAGAGACTGTGGTGTACATATGACGCATTTTGCTTAATAAGTACACAATTCTTTTTTCCGACATGATTTTAATTTCTTTCAATATATTTTTTGTGAGACCAAACGATTACATATTTTAATGATTTTAGCCCGTAAGATATTTCGCAACGCGTAATTGAAGTTTCTTGCAAGCATCCAAGATATTAGTTTTAGCTATTAATAATAATAATAATAATAGTAATAATAATAATAATAATAATAACGATTTATTGCAGCATCTCTACATAGTAGCTTACCAGTATTACCAGTTTAATTCAACTTTAGTTTTTTGTCGACTTTGTTTCTAGGAGCATATCAGATACTTTTTATGAGACTCTACACTTTTACTGAGTTTTACTGTGTAACTTGAAGAAAGAGATGTAATTTAAGGCAACCTTACGGAAAAATGGAGGTGGTCAAATATATAAATTATTGAATTAAATAATTTAGGCAAAATCCTTTCATCAAACCATGTGTATTTATTTTTACGTGCAGTTGTTTTAGTTTACTAACTAAAAGATAATAACTTAGATATGTAAAGGTAGAACACTTGTACCAAAAGTTAACTGAAAATATAGTCCCTTTCTTTTGATTTAACGACGATTATTAATCACTTGGAACCTATTTTTCGGTGATGAATTCCGTTTTATTGGAATAAATGACAATAGAGATTGAACAGTAAACGTTTTTCTTTTATGTGTGTTATGCTGTTGTAAACATTGTCTGTTTTGCATTTACACTCTTTTTTAATAAAAACTTTTTTTGTAAGAACATTGAGGCTGAAAAATCCCAAACTTTAAGAACATGTTAAGAACATGCAGGGGCTGGGTTTTTACGTACTGTATTCAGCGGAGGTAATTTGTTATTAAACAGTAAAATTATAGCTATAGTGCCGGCTCGTACAGCAACGCCTGATGGCTGCTCCGCACAAGGATATACAAAGGCAACTAGTGACACTTATACATTTTCTGCTTTGGGTTGGCTTCTGGGAATGAAAAATGTAAAAAGAAGTATATATACCCAATCCCAAAAAATAAGAGCAATCTAAAAGCATTTAAGACTGAAATCCTCAAAATAACTAAGAACATCTCTGGAGACCCAGCTGCCATTGTGACGGCCCTTGCTGGCTAAATCCAACAAACGACGACGACTAAGAACATCTAAACCTCCCAAAAATTAGACCTTCTTATAGCAAAAAAATGAGTGTATTAATGGCGATGTGTGCTGATTTAGTCGGAGCTAACCCTTTCTTCCAAATGGTTTATTTCTATTTTTTCAGATTTTAAGGTAGGTATTTTTATGTATTTTTATTTTCACTACTGCAAACTAAGAACTTAAAGACGACAGGCAATCGGTGCACCATTTATGGCTTGTGACGTTTTTCACTCGCCCTCTCCTTTTTGTCCGACAAAGATACAACAATTCTTGTTCAGAAATATTTTGAACAGGTAAATAAATTAATAGTCTATGTATTGTGAGTTCCCGGCTTTCATTTCACATTTTCGGAGCTGAAAATTTTCATTTTCACGGCTCCGTGATACTCAGAGTCGTCTGTTTGTTAAAATCAAATGTTAGATGGGACTGCGCTTTTGCGATATTCTCACTGAGTGAATGGTTCTTAGTTTCATTTTCAACACTGTCAGAAGAAAGCGTTCCTTTTCTCAAATCTTGACCGTTTTTCAGCCTCAAAGAAGCAAACTTCCTATATAAAAGATTTGATACTAAAAGAGTGTGTTTTGTAGTTTCAAAATTTTTATTAGTCGTTTTTACATAAAAATTTGTTCGATATTGAATAACTTTAAATTTGCTTATTCCTTTGTCGGTATTGTCCGCACAAGCCAGTTTCAAGTCTCATGACTGCACTTCACTTATAGCTGGTGTTTTTCGCTTTGCGGCGCTCCTTCAAGATACTTTCATGCATGTTCAAGTTTAATGCGTCACATCTTATGGCGGTATCTGTTCTCAAGTTGTTGCTTTACGAATTGACAGTTGTTATATCTATATAGCTGTCTTTTCCTTTTCTTTTGCATACACTCATAACTTCTGCTCGTTTAAGAAAAAGAAACTTTAAAATAAGCAATCTTATATAATTGGATTTTCCTTTGCACAACTTAAAATTTTTTCGTAATCGTTAATCCTGCTGCGTTTTTTCCTTTTTCTCGGTTGCTAATAGTCCAGAGCAGTAACTGAGCCGATCCCAGGCCCGATGTAAGATGCGTTAGCTATGTTCACTCCTCTGTGTCCATTTGATTTTCTTTCAGGTTTCCCCAAACAGTCCCATATTCTGTTTCTGAACCTTCGGAAAACTCGAACGAATGCTAGGCGGAGTTTCTTGCTAAAAATTACGTAGATAAAAGGATTGCATGCCGAGTTAATCTGCGGCAGCGTGTACACAAATGTAATGCTTAGAAAGGTGTAGAACTCTTTTAGCTTCGGATTTGCCTCTGCTTCAACACATAGCTTGCACCAAAACCGCACCAATATAATCACAAAAAAGGGAAACCAACAAATTGTGAAAACTCCCACCACAATGGCTAAGGTTTTTGCGGCTTTGATTTCTCTTGTGAGTGCTTGGCACTTCTCTTTCGAGTTTCCTTCAATTACTCTGGAGGCGGGAACTGTTGCCCGAGCAATCGCCCTCGTGTGTCCCATGGCGATATAGAACACGTACGAATATGCACACAGTACTACCAAAAGAGGCAGAAAAAACCCAGCCGTTGCAGCAAAAGTGTAAAAATTTGGGTCATATTTTACACATCCGTTAGTTATATGCACATTTTGTCCGCCGAAATCTGTCCAGTTAAACAGACCAAGACTTGCTACTAGAATAGAAAGAAGCCAAACTCCGGACACCATTAAAATAGCGTTCCGTTTGGTGATCATTTGGTGATAGTTGAGCGGGTATTTTGTGGCGAGGAAACGGTCCACAGAAATTAGCGCCAAGTTCCAAATCGAAGCACAACAGCACAAAAAATCAGCCGAGATCCAAAATTGGCAAAACCCTTCGCTCATACACCACTGGAAATTGTGAAGTGTTTGGTGCACTCTAAACGGCAAAGATAAAGTCGCTACCATTAAGTCAGATACAGCTAGTGACACCACCAAAAGATTTGTAAATGTTCGAAGACTGCGGTTAAGAAAAACTGTGACACAAACACTGCCATTTCCCAGTAATGTTACAATGATAATAAAAATCAGAAACACTGCTTGGGCAATATGAGGCGGCGAAGTCTCTTGTTGGCACATTGAAACGATTTGGCCATTTGCCGATGTTTGGTTTGATAAATTTAGCGATAACTGAGAAAACATTGAAGGTTTTCCCACTGTCTTCGTGTTTATCTCAACAGAAGTCATCTTTGATTTTCTTTCTTGGTTTGTAGCGATCGTTTGTTTGTCACGAATAAAACGATTAACTTCATCCACTACGCCTTGCGAAATCTATCCTCCTTTCTAACATCGCAACAAATGGGACTGATATGAACTGGCAAGAGCTGTTAAAGCTGTATGCAAATATGAGTAGAGTTTTTGGCCTAAACCGCCAATATAATATGTTAAGGACCTGACAGCGCGAAACAGGTGTAATGTCACTCACTGTTTGAAAATTGTCAAACCCTTAACAGGCGGAGCAACATGTTAACGAAAAATATTACATTCACTTAGGATACAGCGCTTTATTGACAAAGGGCGACTTGGATAAAATTATTACTTATGGAAATATTTCATTAAAGCAATATAATATGCCATTTGTAAAACTAAGACATGCTCTACTTTATGTAAACGATCACGTTCTTCGTTTGAATCTTTGCACATGAACAGTTTAAATTATTGCCTGTTTAGTATGGCAGATTTTCAAGAAATAATTACATTTATATTTTCTCTTTTTTACCGAAAAAGTTTACTTTTACACGGCCGAAAAAGCATTTGTGTACTGAATGAACAATATTTCGAATAGAAACCGGATCTAACGAGATTGCTCGAAAGGGGAAGCTGTCACGATTGCAATGTCAGAACGCCTTATTGTCAAACTGACTCCGACATTTAAATCAAGTGCTTCTTTGGTAAATTAATAGTATGTTTATCAATAAAATGTGTTTGGAGACAGAAAACGTTCAATGTTTTCGCTATTTATTGACGTTTTAAAAACCCTGATGGTTGGAATGAGTTGTTTACTACATAAAGAAAATGCCTTTTAGACAGGAAAATAAATTTTGAAAAAGTCATTCCAAGACTTTGTGCAGTTCTCAATTGTTTATTCTACATTAGCAATATTTCTGATTCTAGTCTGTTTGGGTGTGTTCCTTTCTACTGCGAAAACTCAATAGCCAGTTAAATTAAGCAAGCAAAAAGGACTAAAAAAACTTTCAAAGTTTTTCCTTTCCGAGATGCGTTGCAGTCACATAAAAGTTGTTTTTTCAAGATTATAGAGATGATGGGAGATTTCCGCTTGTCAAAAATCAGCAGTTTACCCTTCAAATGTTGCCGAGAGGAAAGCCAAGTCAGTAATGGTAAAGAAACCAACAACAGTTTGATTTTCTTATCAAGATAATATTATCATTTAGCTGTCTGATGACACTCTTTTTACGCATAGCTGATTCATTTTACATGAGTTTCGAAAGCGAATCTATGTTTAGTTGTCAGTTTAAACGGTGTAACAAAGGCAGCATCAAAAATCTCCGATTACTAAAAATAAGATGTTTTCTGTTATTCACTTGATGGCTTGATATTATAACTACTTCATGTTCATATTCCTGTCAACCGAAAATCGTCCAAATGAAGTGAAGATGAAACTAACGAGATATGAGCAGATTCATTTCAAACATCCTTCCTTAGAAACAATGCTTCGACGTTTGATTTCTTGCTGTTTGCTGATTCAAAACCGAATATATACATATGTACATACACACCTACTTAGACAGTTGGTTGTAAAATGAAAACCCACAATCTTTTGGCAGTTTCGGCTCAGTGCCAAGAACATCCGAAGCCTTGCAAGAACTGCGCCGGAGTAAGAAAAGGTACATTTTCAAGAAAACGCCGATTAGTTAATAAATAGAGGTGGTAACTCTAATTTTTATTCACTTTCGTTAGAAGAGCTAATCATCACCAAAATATTGAGACAAGAAGTGCGTTCAATCTGAAAAATGTGAAATTGAAACCTGATATCAAGAAACAACAACAAACTGAAATGGGATTCGAAACTTGAAGCCATGCCAAAGTTGAATTTAGTTCTGACAAAGACCGTTCAGCCGGTATCAACTAACTAAAAATCTTGTGTAAACCCTAAACACAAACAAATTTATTAAAATTATGTGGGCTAATTTAAAACGATGCATTGTAAGTTTAAAAAACCAAACGTTTTGACACAGTGGCCATCTTGGGGGTTTGTTTAGCCGCATCAGTATAGTTTCGCATATATACTAACAGTTATTTTACTCCCACGGGAAAAAGATATACTGGGTGCGCCAGTAGTTTTTTTTTGTTTTTGTTTAGGGCTGGCTTTGCTGAGGCGACGAACATTGCTTCGAGAACCTTTCTCTTTCTCCAATGGTGGGCGCTGGTGATAATTCGCTACGTGAACACGTGTTCTCGGAATTCTTTTAAATGCCACGCTGGTTCCCAGATCTTTGTCTATCAAAACAAAATTGCTGTTACTGACTATAACATCTCACCCGAACACTACAACTTTACTTTCTTTACTTTGCGTTAAAAGCCCTAGGCCTACAGTATCATATTTCTCATTGTGTTTAAAGCCCTAGGCCTACAGTATCATATTTCTTCTTCATTAAAAAAATATATATTATGTTGCCATGACGACATCGCAGGGTTTCGTTATGTTTTCGTAAACAAAAATATTGTTCTGAAAACGTCCAACAACCAATGGTTTCTGCCTTGCATTTGCACTGATTCACTCAAAGTTAATGTGCTTCCATGCACTAAAATGTTCGTGGTGTTTTTTCATGCTGACTGATGCCCTTAAAAGTTCTAAATTAACATGTTTGAAAACCCAAGTTTAAGAGATCTACTATGTATTCAAAATTAATAATTAAAATAGACTTTTTGTGAGGATGCTCCCGTCACTAAACTGTGATTATTAGGAAGGTCATCTAACGTAGAAAAACAAAAAATACATAAACGCTGCACACTATTTAATTAGTAGTGAAAGTTCACGTGCTCAAATACATGTAACGTTTTTGTGAATACTTGATATAAAACCTAAAAAGTGAACACGATTGTTTTGTTCAGTTTATGTGACATGAGCTGTTAACTAAAAGTATTCAAACAAACCTATTCTCTACATTTCTATAACATTTCAGCGAGTCTTGAGACTCAAACTGAAACAAAATCTTTAAGTCTACGGATAGAGGGTTCAAAATAACCTACCTAAACATTTTGGCATTTTCAAAAACTATTAGAGTTTGCCTTCAAAACTTGAAAGCGAATCGCTTTAAATTTGAAACTAAAATTTCAAAAGCTCGTCATTTTTCATTTTTTTATAACATTTTTTTGGATTTTGCCTGTCAACAAGTGTATTCTAGTATAACTGTTTGTAATCTTTGTGTTTACAGTTAGCTAAGAATACAAAATAGGGCGTCGAATGTTGCGGCGTTAAAAACAGTTGCCATAGCAACAAAAGCTAATTAACATATGCCTTTTTATGGAAATTAATTACATTGAATTGTTGACTACTCTCCTGCGAAATTTCGTGCTGCAGTTCTTTGCCACAAGGGATATTACGATGGATCGGTAGCTCACTCTTATTAGGCACACATTGTCTATATTTAGCTTCATTAGCATACGAATTTACCGGTAGAAATAATCCTGCTAGATAAGAACTGAATTCAGAACCAAAAAAAGCTTTTCAAACTTGCAAATTTGCAGAGTTTTACGTTCAGTTTTGAGAATATATTGGCTTTCAAAAATACGCAAAACAGCTGGGTGGCAAAATCGTTAATGAGCCCTACATTTGCTATAAAAATTCGAGTTTTTAAACATGCGACACACAAAATGCATTATACATATTCGACTTTCAAAACCCTATCATTGTTTACAGCTGATCATTTAATTGCTCAGTAAGAACCTAAGGCATATATGCTAATGAGGCAAAATATGGAAGCAAAGATTCGCCTATTGTGACAGAGCGCTACTCCTTTAAGGACAATAATTGTTCTCCATCGAAAATAAAGTGGCGATAAAGAGATTCCTTGAATGGTCCTTATTCTCAAATTAATTACAGCACTGAACATTTACAAGGAAATTTAAGTTTTAAAATCATCGATAGTACTCGTCTGTTTGTTTATATGATAAGTCAGGTCACAAGGTACTATGAGCTTGTGTTCCCAACGTCATTGCCAATTTGCCATAAAATGACTGACATATAGTTCACACTGAGGACACAGTAACAAGCGAAATCAGCAAGTATAACTACTGCTATTGTGTGTGTTTGTCTTACCGTTTTGACGAATAACACAACTTCTCTACAGGACGTTGGGGTATTTGCCTACATTAGGTATACTGCTTTTAAGTAAGTACGTGAGTGAGTCAGTGAGTATGTAAGTAAGTAAGTAAGTAAGTTAGTAGGTGAATAAGTAAGTAGGTAATTGAGTAAGTAAGTTCAAGTGGCAATTAGGTAAATAAGTAAGTAGGTAATTAAGTAAGTGAGTGAGTATGTAAGTATGTATGTATGTATGTATGTAAGTAAGTATAATTAAGTAAGTAAGTAAGTAAGTAAGTAAATAAATACGTGAATGAGTGAGTGAGTGAGTGAGTTAGTAATCAACTAAGTAGGTAGGTAGGTAGGTAGGTAGGTAAGTAAGTAGGTAAATAAGTAAGTAAGTAAGTAAGTAAGTGATGTGAGTGTGTAATAAGTATCTAAGTGAGTGAGTGAGTGAGTATGTATACTAAGTAAGTTAGTAACTAAAATAAGTAATTAATTTCAAAGTTTTTATGTAAGTTATTAGATTAGTCCCGCGATGTTATCTATTATTTTTAGCATAACGAGACTGCAAATTCTTTAAATTATATTTAAAGCGATTCCAGGTTTGAGCAGCCCAAAATTCCAAAAACGAATTTAAAATTATGCATTGTGATCGTTAAAGCCTGCTTTTCTCCACCTTACAGGTTCTACTAAAAGACACGGGTGAACCGATCGACTTCGTGTACTTCATCAAGTCGGGTTTGGTTCGTGTGGTGAAAGAAATGACGTTTGTGGCCAAGCAACTCCACACACGAGCGGTAATGTTACTGCTCCCCCCTGTCGGGAAAAACCAGGATATCGACCCGGCTTTTAAACTGGGAAAGAGTGAGACATTCAGGAAATATTTCCTAGTGGTTCAAGTGCTTGAGAAGGGAGAATGCTTTGGAGTTGGAGAGGACATGACTAAAACTAGTTTCTTATCTGTAGGGAAGGTAAACTGCGATCATATACATATTTAACGAGACTCGTATTCTTCTAACAGTTTGAGTATAAAATGAATTGCTTGTCCGTCCAGATATCTATATTGGCCAAGGTTTGAGAAGGGAGAATGTTTTGAAGTTGAGGAGGACATGACAAAAACTAGTTTCTTATCTGTAGGGAAGGTAAACTGCGATCATATACATATTTAACGAGACCTATATTCTTTTTAGTGTCAGTATAAAATGAATTGTTTGTACGTCCAGATATCTATATTGGCCAAAGTTTGAGAAAGGAGAATGTTTTAGAGTTGGTGAGCCGGGACATGACCAAAACTAGTTTAATATCTGTAGGGACGGTAAGACTGCGATCATATGCATGTTTACTGACATCTATATTCTCCGTACAGTGTCAGTATAAGATGAATTAACTGTTTGTATGTCCAAACATTTATATTGCCGAGGTTTGATAAAACAAGTATACTTTATTATTTCGAACAGAAAGAAATTTTTTTTTCTTTAAGAACAACTTCAATCTAATTAAAAGTTCTTGGTGCGAACACAACGATTCTTTAACACTCTTGAATCACAGGGCTGCAGTAAAGACAAATTATGTAAAAGAAAGACAGCCAAATATATGGAGCATACAATATGGCGTCGTGAAGTCTCGTTAACCGTGCACGTGACTCGTGTGGCGCTCTTTGATTAAGAACACGTTGAGCACTTTTCTTGATATTAGTAGCTGTTTGCCAGTTTCGTACGGTTCTTGAAAGTCCATGCATTCGATTTTAGTTTTTAAGGATTGAAAAACCTTAGTTCTAGTCGGAAAACTCTTTCAAATAGCATTGTAAAGTTTTGTTCGTTGAAGTAAAGACCGAGAGCGTTAAAATTAATTACTGTATCTGGTAAAAAATAACAATGTTTTCGCAAGTAATGCTGTATCGTAAGTTGTTCGTCTGGACAACTTTACTTCAGCAATTAAAGTCCTTAAAATCAAGGCTCGAATGTCCTTAAGTTCAAATGAATGTCTGAAAACATTTACGAGCCTTGACTAATATTGTGCATTTTTTCTTACAAGGTCGAATTAGTTCTGGTGCCAAAAACAGTGTTGAACAGACGAGATCGAGGGCGCAAGTTAGAACAGATGAAAAATGAATTCATGGAGCAACTTCCAACGCGAGAGCAAATCTTTGAGAGCTTTCTGATTAATCAGCGATGGAAAAACTACAAGACAAAACTTATCTCTGAAATTTTGGCAAAGAAGAATGTGTGCAACCACACAACGTTTGCCGATGTACCTAAGATTGTTAGAGATGAAAACCAACATTATTATGACGATCGGCTTACTTTACACCTACCGCCCATACAATAGGACAGACCACAGGGGTAAATGTTTAGATGTAAAATTTTCTTGAGCAAATGATATTAAAATTTGGTTAGTACAAAACTGCAGTTGTTTTGCTCTAACTTTTGTAGTCCATGTTCGTGCTTACTTCAAGTGTTTTAACGTCACCTTTTCTATCAAACTCTTCTTCGAGTTTTCCCGGTTATTTTCATATTGCGTTGTTTCAGAAATGATTTTGCCTCTTTGTGATCCAGAGTAGGTCTTCCTGAAGGTGAGAATGAAGATATTTTCATGTCACTGACATTGGTTTAACCCTAGAAGCCTTGAACAAAAAATGTTACACGAACACTTGAGGGGTGGGGGTATCAATCG
>JAOBYH010522150.1:0-13975 GCA_025403525.1 Umimayanthus kanabou | reverse complement strand
TAAGATTAATACTAAGTGTATTTATAATGAACGCAATGTAAAAATGGTGCAAATAAATGTTGTTGTTGTTGTTGTTGCTGTAGACATATACAGGACACACACTATTTCTGTTCTTCTATAAAACCGACACAAGACAGGTAAAAACACTGCGGGTTTCAAGCCAAATTGATTGCAAGGAATTTGACATGTCTGAATGAAATTTGAATTGAACTGAGAAAACAAATTGGAAAAAATGAAATTGGAATCAAGAAATTCGGTTGTTTATTTTGCTTGTCTTGACTTGGGAACATTCGGCCAAAGTGGATGTGACAAGATCGAGACAAGAGCTAAACCGTTATGTTGACACCAGAGGAACTACCGTTGTGGAAGAATATCAATGTGCAATCAATAGCAATGGATTCTTATGAAAACCGTAAACTCCGAATACGGGGGCATTCAATCTCTAGCTTTCTGGAGGGGGCTTATTAGAAAAGCGGGGTTTATTAAAAGGGCGGGCAAGGAGAGCAAGATATAGTAATGGAGAGAGAGAGAGAGAGAGAGAGAGAGAGAGAGAGAGAGAGAGAGAGAGAGAGAGAGAGAGAGAGAATGATAGGGAGAGAAAGATAAAGAGTGAATGAATGAATATGCTTTATTAAAATAGGTATTTCATAAATCACACAAAAATTGCTTTCCACGAAAGCCGAGATATTTGCAACAATAGTATTAATTAAAAAAAAATAAATTACAACTATTAAATTTAAAATAGTAAAACAACTGTACTGTGTTTTCATTGATCAAAGGAGACGGTCGTTAACTTTGTTTTAAAAGTTAGGCAAGTCGTTAATGTAAAAGAGAAGCCAAAAGAAGGGGCCCCCAAGATTGATCCTTTCACACATGACCCCGCCAGATGATAATGTTGCTGCTTCTGACAGATGAACATTTTCCATACCTTTTTGCTGACGATTTGAAAGGTATGATTCCAACCATTTGCAGTTATACAACGAACATTTCCAATTGATTTTATTTTATTTTATTCTGTGACATGACTTGATTGATAGTTTCCCATTGGATTTTAGAGTTGCCAGTGTTTTCTTGAATTTGATTATAATAGTATTCCATTTCTGCTTTCTTGATTTCGTTATTATTTAGATTCCTTATCTTCTTGTAATTCGCCGGTCATGAGGGTTCTTAGAGTTATTGGCTATCTTTTTAAGTGTATTTCTTTGAATAATAAGAATACGTGCTTTGTAGTTTAGACATGGGGATGATTCTATTTTATCTTTTCTTCTTGAGTGATGCGTGTTTACCACAGATTTCTGAAAAATATGATTTTCCAATTTTACCACATGTCGGGAGGTTTATTCAGAAGCTGGATCCTGACTAGGTCCAACACAGTCAACACTACACCACTTAATGTACCTCAAACTCATACATACTTGTGTTTTGGAGGGGGAGAGGGGGTTAATAGAGGGGATCTTACTAGAATTTTGGATACCTGAAGGGTATTGGAGTGATGGGCTTAATAGAGATGGGGGCTTATTTAAGAGTTTACAATAAGGGTTATTGAATGTTCCTTGCGAGCATCTATCATTAAATGCAGTACTAGCTGACAAACTGGCAGTCATCTCCTAAGTATTTACTATACAGAGAAGCAAATACACTGTCTAACAAAATCTGAGCATTCGAGTCAGTGTGTATTTACGAAACATATACAAGCACGTGTTAACAAGTACCCTCCACAATTTTACAAGCCCTTGGAAAATTCGAGAGACTAGTCAATACCCTTTGTATGGAGTCCTTTTTCAACTCCAAAAATTATTTTTTATATCCGGGAGGAAAAAAGAATCTTGATGGTCCCATAGTATAGGGTAAGCACATTATCACAGGTGCTGAATAGGGCCGACACGTGCACATATCGTGTTTGCTCTGAGGTTCCTTATGTTTATCGTCTGATTCACTCAGGGAGGGAAGTGAAATGGAATTGCTGCGTTTCTTCCCCTTGGCGCGTTTGTTTGAGAACCAAACCTGAAAGAGAACCAAATACATGAAAGCCAGTGTAAGTTGATTTCAGCTTCTCAAAGCGCCGGTATGAAATTCGGGGTCAGAATTAATAGCTTTCAATGTTCCTGTGAAAATTGTTTAAGATAATCTGTAGAGATTATAGTTTCATTTGATCATCTCGCTTGAAATGTCCAGTGTTGCAAGCCATATATTTTTCTCTTTGTAGTCATGAAATGTTATACTAAGTCCAGTCACTTGTGGATGTGTTCATGAGCCGCAGTAAAGAAATGAAGAGCAAGTTTCATGTGAAAAACAACTATGGAAATTCTTGCATTAGTTTTCTGAGTTAGCTGACGAGAAACTAACAATCAACTTTCATTGGTTTGATCTGAATCTACAGTCAAGAACTAGCATCATATGTATATCTTTATATTCAAAATGGTGGTGCAATCCGCAAAGCAGCATGGCAATGTTTCAATGAATTCAAAATTGTACCACTTACTATACAGTATGATATATTGATGAACAAATAAAGAAGTTGTCTGTTACTTATTTGTTTCATACATTATGTATAAATGTATCGTGGTCTATTCTAATTGATTCTCTCACTGTTGTTTATCACTACTGTTATTGATTCATCTTCGCCAAAATTGTTAAAAATCTGTTTTAGTAAAAGGTAAAACTTTGTATATAAATGGTAAAGAAACAACATTTCGATCAAAAGATCATCTTCAGGTCATCACTTACTATTATTATTATTAATATTATTATTGTTATTGTTACTGATGCTCCACGTGTCTACTTCAGTGTTTTGCAGTATCCTAAATGAAAGCTTAAAACGGAATATTTCTATACGATGTGAGTACATTTTCTACATCTAAAATTGTTCTGTTATCCTGGTACTAGTGTAGTAGTATTATAAGTACATTCAAACTGTACAGGCAACTAAGATATTGCTGAAACAAAAGGCAAATTACTAACTGATCATCAGTAGGATACCTAAAATGTGTGCAGTTCTACAATAGATTTAGCCTCTATATGTCCTACAAAAGCTTGTTCCTTTACTAATACAGCTTTGGCATAATACTTAACACTGAAACAAGAACCAAAATGTGTTTGTGTCAGTTACCTGAATTCTAGATTCTTCCACGTCCAACTTTAAAGCGAGTTCTTGACGTTTCCAAATGCCTGGATATGGATTCAACTGAAATTCTATTGCAAGTTCCTCAAGCTGGCGAGATGTAAATTTTGTTCGATGTCTTTTTTGTTGTCCAAATTGATTTATGGCAGCATAATGCTCCTCGAAGGGAGTAACTGGATCAAAAGTTTCAGCACTTGCAGCTACGAAGTAGATAAAAGAATACATTTTAATAATTGTTATGTAATTGTTTGTCACTATATCTAACTAAATAAAATACTAGGTTCACTGCAGTTCGTGTTGTCCTATTTTCATAATAATGGATATGTCTTGCATGACACTTTGGAACTTTAGAAATGTTATACAGTTTGGAAATTGTTTCTCAAGGGACACACGATACATGGAATCAATAATAAAAGTTAAACAAACAAAAAATTTTGTTTTAGTATTAAAACTACAAGAAATTGCTGCCTGTTTGTTTGCTGTATTTGTAAACATGTCAGAACATTACACCACATATGGTAGGTAAGATACTAACTTATTCATGAGCATCAAAAAGCCTGAACTCTGTACTGAACTGACTTCAGTGTTAAAGAGTGCAGATGTTAATCACTACTTATGTGTTAAACAAAATAGAAGATTTTCACTGTGCAGTAATAATCTTTTTTTGGTATATTGTAATAAAGAGATCCTATGTTGGTATTAAAACTAAATACATTTATTTTAGTTGCTACCTTTCCAGACAAGAGTGAAGACAACTTCTGTACCTTGTAACTGTTTGCAGGGACTTATAGAAAATTATATAAACCAAAGATTCTTAAAACAATTTCAGTGAGAACTTGAATACCCTGCACTGTTGTTTACTGTATGGTTACCTTGTTCATTGAAAGTCCCCACTGTTGCTGTTGACGAAGTACAATGCTGGCTTCTTGGGTTAATGTCACTGCTCAGGATTGTTTCAATGGAGAATGGCATAAGTTGCGTAGCTTGTTCGGAAGTTGTGCTTGAGCTAGAGCTATTTTGAGAGCTATCACATTGTGAACTGCTGCTGTGGCTGCTGCTGCTGCTATAACAATAACTACAGCACTTGGAAGGAGTACTTGCTTCAGATGGTACTTTTAGAACTTCTTCGTCTCCCATTTTCATTTCAAGTTCCACGTTTTCAATCTTCTTTTTATTGGCCTCGCTTACAATTTTACTTTTAATTAATCGGCTGATGGAGCTCAAGGATGGTGCATTATCTGGGGTACATACTTGCTCCTTGATCAGACGGTCTTTCAACTCCCAGGAAAAAATCCCCGGCTGTTCATCTCTATACTGATCGATCTTGATCTCGATGTCAGGGGTAATTACTTTGGGCCTTCCAACATTCTTGTTTCCTGGATCTATTGAGCCTGTTTCATGGAACTTTGAAAGCAGTTTGCTGATGCAGCCATGAGTTATCTTTAACTGTCGGCTGATTTCACAAGGCCTTACTCCCATCTGAGCCAGTTGCAGCACACGGAGCCGAATTTCTCTTGGTAGGGCTTTGCCATTGACGTAGAAGCCACCAAGTTGATTCGTTTTTTCTAAACTAGCTATGGTAGAAAACAATATCAAATTGGTATGATGTAAATTCAAAAGTTATACAATTATGTTGTTCCATAAGAGAAAAATCAAATGCACTGGATGTTAAAGAAACAGTCTTTTACTGTAGGAAATAACTGTGGATAAACAACATAATAAATACCTTTGTAGAGTGGCATACATGATAAGCGACAGCAACCATGGTAATATTGGTCTTTAATGTGTTGTTTCATTGAATAACAACCAGTGTTTGGTATCTCTACGAACAAATTTTGGGATGATTTTTGATATGAAATGAGAAGCAACGAAATTATGGATCTGTTCGACTGAGTAATTCAACTGAGTCGGGAATAGAGATCGAGGGGAACTATAAGTACAATTTAATGTGTCCATCCCCCAGTGAAAAAACACACTGAGGTTGACAGTGATCTGATGTTTCTTGAATGTGGTGTCTATAAATAGAGCAAAATTGTTGGTATTGCTACCTATAGGTAGGTGCTCTATGTTGAAGTCTTGCCCTAGAAATACATAAAAGCAAGATATAAGAGCAAGTTATATTTCCACATTTCTTTTCGCGTGGATATCAGGTTAGTTGTTTTCATACTGGAAGACTAGATTGCTCAGCGTGTAACCGTTAAATGTGTGGTTTGATTAACAAGAGTTGATATGGTATGTTTTTCTGCATATATTTTTGTTTAGTGATAAGTACAAATACTTATCTCTTTAACAAGACTGGTGCCTTTGTTTCTTAGTACATTATATATCAATAACCATTTTCACTAGCGGAGAGGAATTGAGAGATGCATTTTCTCTTCAGCTTGACTAGCCAAAGGCATTATCACATTAGCGCAGATTAACTTTAAACCGATCAGTATCAAACACGAAATTGTTCACGTGAGTTCAGAGTGCTTAAGATGTTGTGTGAGCTAACCTTGCACCCTATTTTATATTTATACTATATTGCGCATTTCTACTTGTTGTTAATGTTTTTTCTTCTTTTAAGTTGGCTAGCAATCAAAAAGCTGTACTAAATTTTCGCCTTTTGCCTAACTGACATCCCTGATCAAGTTGTGGCTCAGTGGTGACATTTATTGCTGGCCATGGTTTGGACCAATGCTTCGACTGCACCGACCCTTTTTAACTTATTTTCGTAAGGTTTGCATCTATAACCTTACAGATCTTTTCAACAGCGACTGGATAATACGTGTCAATTCTGGCAAAGACATTGTGGCAAGCACTGTGTTTTGGTTTCTCAACCAACCAAGTGGCATATGATAATATGATATGTAAACTTCGATCGTTTTGTACTGATGGTTTTTAAAATAATTACGTTATATGCTTATTTCATTCTTGGGTAAAAAGCATCAGTGGTAAGTTGTAATATCCACTGTAGCAATACAACAAATAAAACATTTCCAATATCAAATTATACTACTAGCCTGTTATTCAGTTTTATTAAACTTTGATATTCCAAGTAATGTATTTAGCACTAAACTTTATTGTGCCATAATCAGAGGTAAAACTTATGAATTTAGAATTTTATAACAATTGAAATTTACCGAAATTTTAATTGATGTTACTTAGATTTAAAATAAATATGTCTGTAAAGCTCCCAAATGTTGCGCAACTACACTGAATTATAAAATTCTGAAACTCATCATCACCAAGTAAGCTGTTAAGATCCCAAGGAGAAGATTCACTATCAAACCCTTTGGTCCAATCACATCAAGAATTTCCATATAAGTCATGTTACGTCTTGTATTTATCATAATATTCTTTTCCGCTGATTTGGACGTAAAAGTATGAATTGAAGGGCTGCACTGTTAAATTGTCCTAACTGGCTGAACATATCCCGAGGGTGATCGACATGTTGCCTACCTCAGCTTATCTTTGAAAGTTGTTCCACTTACTGGAGCCTTCTCGTACAATTTCAAAAAGCTTGTTGTGAATGTGTATAATTTAAAACTGTGACAGCAATAATTGCGTCGATTCAACATAAATAAAGCTTAATAATTGAGTGTTTCTGTTCCAAGATCTTACTAGCCGATGTTACAGCTGAGATAAATTATATGAGATATGCAAAGCCAATACAACTCATATCAGCCCCTAGCTACCACATTGCTACAATTGTGTGTACCTCGATGCCAGTAGCTTTGCAGAAAGTAATACACACAGGATTCATAAATACTTTCCTGCACCCTTCTAAAAATGCTGGGTTCAGCTCTGTCAAATGCAGTCTAAAGCCTTTGCTTTGTATTTCTAGTCTCTCTATACCTGCTGTCTAACCCAATCACAGTTCATTCTCCGAGAATTCGAATAACCTTCCATGCTTACACTAGTTAAAAACGTTTGCTTTTGCCGATATTTTATAGCTTTTTGATTTACTCTAAGTTTCACTGTCGATGTGAGAGTATCATGGTATAAGGCGGTCAATTCAGCGACTCGTCTTTTGTATGAGATAATGCTCTAATGGCCCCGTACAGCAACGAGAGTGCGCCGACAGCAACAGACAGCAATAGCAACGAAATCACCAGTGCTTTAGTCTATAACGCTGCCTCTAGAATGAATTTACTGTTCTACTTAGCTGTACCCGGGTCTGCAGTTTTATCCATTTGCCGTTCGTATGTATGAGATTCCTGTGCCAACCGAACAATATCGGTGGCTGCGAAATTCCGACAACATATTCTTAAAATGCAAATGTGTCGGGCCTTCTGGGTAATGCCTAGGATGGGCTGGTAATGACATTCTCAATTTTATTGTTGTAACTGGTATATAGCTGACGACGAATAAAAATGATTTAAAAGCAGAAATTAATCAGGAGTTAAATAATTTTGCTTTTTGTTATTTGCTAGTATTTATTGCAAACTTTTTCTAGCATAAGATCTAGAAATATTGTTGGACTTAGAAAATTGAACCATTATTTTAGTGGTGCCGGCAATACCATCAAGCATTTGTCTGACTTTCTTTAGTCAGTTCATGCCAGCACAACTGGTACTGATCAAAAACAATAACAACAACAACAACAACAACAACATTAACAACAGTAGCAGTAATTTGGAAAGTAAGCTTTTGCATGGAACAAGATTGAATTAGCAGGAAAATAGCCTTTAAAATCAATGATTTGAGTATGACCTAAGGTCTTGAGCTTTGCCATGGCATGGGTTTACATGAGTTGCTTCCATGTTATCGACAAAATATCGAAACAGAATCACACCCAGGTTGGGTTGCCATTTTGAAAATGTCCAGAAGAACCGTTCCTAAAAGAAAATCTTGTACATACTTGTACATAAGGACATGCTTTCATGCAAAGACGAGAAAGCTCTACCTCTAATTAATGCACGAAAGTTGGCAATTGCGATGTTTACTGTTTAGTGGATTCGTTATGCACTGGAAAAAACAGATAACTAAGTTGAAGAACCTTTTTGTTTCACTTTTGCAGTCCTTATTAAGCTTAAGGTCTTCCTACAAAGCTAGAAAATGTAGTTCTTTTTTATGTTCAGATTCCAGTACTGGTGATAGAGCTGTTCGACTAGTAGTAGTATTCAATCAGTACAAAAATGATTGTCTTCTTGTGTTTAAATTCAATAAAAATAGCAGCATTTGTTCGGCATTTACTTAATAGAAATACGACGTTAATACCACGTTAATAAACGTAATGTGTATAAATAAGAAACAAGCAAAACACTCGAAAATAGTTTTCAGCAAACATTTGCAGGAATACCTTCTGAACAGTGCTGCTTTTCTTCCAGGATATTTCAAAATCAGACACAAGGTAGCAGCAGATCGAGAACTTTCAAGTCCTATAAATGAGTAGCAAAACGAATTTCGAAAATAAATTCAGTCGTTCTGCTTGTCTTTCTACAAATTGCTACAAATATCCAAAAGGATACTCAAGTAGTTTTGTCTGATGATACTGCGGATCTTTAGAACATTACTTCATGTTCAACTTCAAGGAGTTAATAACATTACTAGATTGCTCAGCAAATTTTGAAACAGTTCTATCTTAGATATGCATGTAGTTTGTAAACTTTTCGTTACTCGCGTTATGGATTTACTTTATAAAGGATTTGATAGTATGATGCCAATCCCATGTGCTTCTAAGACTCCGGTGAGTGTCACATGTACCTTCGGATTGCGAGTGTTTGACCACACTTTTCATAGAAAATATATTTAACTTCGAAAATTTTGTTAGCTTTTCGAATTCGTTTAAGCACCACATAGTGGACAAAATGCAAATGTATATAGCTATACAGCAATTCTTATCAACACACGTTAGAAAATAGCTATCATTGAGTTAGAGATATAAGTAATACTAACAGCGCGTCATGTTCTCTTTGTTCTCTTTTGTTGATTTGGGCGTCTGCTCCAAGTCTACATTGAGAAAATTCTAAGCTCACGGTCAAAAATGAAATTTACTCACATTCACTGGAACTGGAAGAGCAATTTTCCATGTATTCCTTTTCTTTTCACACTTTCCGAGTTCTTCGAAGAAGAAGAGAGGAAGTCGTACGTTTGTGTCCAGCTAGGTCTCACACTTGTAATGTTCACATAATGAATGAATGATGCAGTCAGGTTTTCTGGCATAAACCACAGACCTGGCAAATTATCAACAAGTCACGGTTCATGCAAATGCGTCATACTACGTCATCGACTTCGCCCGGCTTCGGCTATTGTTTACAAAACTAAAGTGTTTACAATTTAGTAGGACGCTCAAGCCATTTACCGAGATTTCAGGTATCAAGTGCTAATCTCATTATGCGAGTAACCTGCACGACTATTTTTGGATTTTCTGCAAAATTAGTCGGATCTGAGCACACGGACACGCGTTTGTGTGTGTGACTCGAGTGAAAATAGACTAATCGCCGGATATGACCCCACTTCGCAGTAGATCACTGCCTTCATCCGCAGACGCAAAAAATATTATTTTATGATTCAAAAACAGAGAAACAAAAAGGAGTTGCTTTCGGAACTTCGAGTTTGAGAAAATAGAACGAGACTAGTTCAGTGAAGAAAATAGACATCAAAAACTAAAATGTGATAGATATTTTGGTTTAATTTACTCAACAATCAGTAAACAAGTAGATGCAGTATCTGTGTTCAAAACATGTAACACTTCTAGTTTTCCGATATAATTTGGGTCCGAGGATACGCATTAACTTATTCGGGATTCCTATAGATCTTGGATTTTCAAAATGCGAGATGGAAATATATAATTAATAGTTGTTTCTTTAAATAAAACATTTATGTTACCGTAACGTCTAATGATACAATTTGTTTGTATCTTCTATATCTCTACAGCTGTAACTGTAAGCTATTTATAGCATAGCACTTTTTAAATTGAAATATAGACTTAAAATGGAACATAATAATTGCGATTAAGCAATTGGATTACATCCTAGTAATCCGGCTGATCGTTGATCGGGAGGGAAACAATTCTTCTTTGATACACCCACGAAGATTTACCGGAATTACGGCGTGATTCCAACTACTACTACACTTGTACCACCTCTTAATCTTAGTCTTATCTGGATAGTTTTAATTACCTAAACTCTCTGAAAAAGGTTAAGCTCATGAGCAGTCCATCCACAAAGAGTAAAACGCATTGGTAACAAATTACAATGGTTGTGTTTAGTGCTGTATGGTAACTTAACAAGGGTAGCAAAACTTTTGAACAACAGAATGTTTCTCTACTGATGAAAATCGATTCAAAACCACCAGGAGCTCTTACTGGAAATTGAGGAAGCTTAGTTTAGTAAATGGCTTCTAAAGTTCACGTGGAAATTTTCTAACAATTCTACTCAACTGAAATGTGAAATAACCCGAATTATTGTTAAACCGAAAATCGCAGCGTATTTAACCAAAAAAATAAAGTTGACACATCATATCATAGAGATTTCACGAAAATCTAACCAGATATGTACGCTTTATGGTAAATGTTAAGGCATGGTTTTATTTAAAAAGATAGCACACGCTTATATGTTCAATATTGTTGATTGGGTTTTTTGATACGGTCTATGAAAACGTGAAAACTATTACGTCAATTGCTGAGAACGCCGTCAAGTATGGTTGAGTCACGACGATGACAGATTTCGCAGACAGCGTATTGTACCTAACGGTCATGGTTAACAGCACAGAAAGATAAAAAAAAAATAACATGCAATATCTCACACGGAGATGCACGTGGAATGAAACATTTGCTTTGTTTTCAAAACTCTGCATTGGGATTATAGCAGTAACGCTCCAGAATTTTTTTATTTTTGTTTTAATACAAAAGAGCACAGGTTTTCAGAATAACAATAAGATTATACTTGTTGTGTATTTTTTGTACCAGTCAACTCTTGCTCCAATAACCGTAATTAGGAGCCAACAATTATTGTGCCATATATCTGCTCAAAACCATAAAAACTGCAGCCAGTCATACTGCCTCCAATATACACCAGTTGATTGCCTGTTTCAGTACCAACAACAATTTCTTTTATATCAGCCGCATCAATACCTTGCCACCTGCATTTACAATTGTTGTTTTACATTCACCTTATTTATGCTTGTTTTATGTAAAGGGGAGAATACCAACTTTGACATTAGCCCTACTATTACTATTACTATTACTACTACCATTCCTACTACTACTACTACTACTACTACTACTACTACTACTACTACTACTATTACTACCACTACTACTACTACTACTATTACTACCACTACTGCTACCACTACTACTACTACTACTACTATTACTACTATTACTAGTAGTAGTAGTAGTAGTAGTAGTAGTAGTAGTATTAGTAGTAGTAGTAGTACTAGTACTAGTACTAGTAGTAGTAGTAGTAGTCGTTCTCAATGAAAACTGCAGTACTGCCAATGTTTGGATGCAATTGATTTCTTCATTTCCTTCATTTGAAATGACATTATTATTGGCAGATGGGATGAAATTCTTTCATTTAAATTTACACGAATTCGTTTGAACTGCAGATTCATCAGATGTTACTCTAGCTTCGTAAATTCGACGCTTCCTTGCAAGTCTTTCTTACCTCTAATGCTCAGTTTCAGAGACCATTTTAACCTTAAAAGTTTCGCTTTGTTTCGCAAGTTTTTGGTTTCGTTTTCCTTCAAAAGCCGAACAATTACAATTTAAGTGAACCGCAGGTATTTCAAACACGTCGCTGCTCAATTAGCAACACAATAACTCAACGTGGTTTCACAACCCCACAATGCTATCAAATTGCACGACGAGGGCAACACCATTCCCATCTGGAAGTCGGAGGTTGAACTATCTGATTCTTTATAAGAGACACCATATATTTACTCGGGCCGGAAGGCGCCGAGTTGAGGTGTCGGCTCCGTTCTTTTTATTTTTATTTTTATTCGGGCCGGACGGCGCCGAGTTGAGGTTTCGGCTCCATTCTTTTTATTTTTATTTTTACTCGGGCTGGAAGGCGTCGAGTTGAGGTTTCGGTTCCGTTCTTTTACTCGGGCCGGAAGGCGCCAAGTTGAGGTTTCGGCTCCGTTCTTTTTATTTTTATTTTTACTCGGGCTGGAAGGCGCCAAGTTGAGGTTTCGGTTCCGTTCTTTTACTTTTTCTTTTTACTCGGGCCGGAAGGCGCCGAGTTGAGGTTTCGGCTCCGTTCTTTTTATTTTTATTTTTACTCGGGCCGGAAGGCGCCGAGTTGAGGTTTCGGCTCCGTTCTTTTTATTTTAATTTTTTTATTCGTGTCGCGATGTTTAGCGCATGCCTCATGTGATATTAGTTTGAGTCCGCGTTACGCGTGTCAGAAATAAGATCAAAGATGGCTGACGCAGTGACAGTGATTGAATGAAATATTTGTCGAGTGTTCTTTATAAAACCTAAAAGAGTTTGAATATTGGTGAAGAAAACTATTTTGAAAAAGATCCGAGTCTTCGCTTTCAGGAATTCGCCGCTTACAAGACAAATAAATCAGTTAAATGCAACCGTGATGTCGATCCTACCATTCTGACAAAGTTGTTTACATGCATGAGACAACAGTGGGTTCCATGTTTGACCGAGAAAAATATGGCTCATGTGCATTGGAACAACTGAGAATTCCATGGCAAGGAAAGTGGTCTCTAAAACAGGAATGAAAACCATAGTGTGCATTTTGATAATATTTTGAAGCAACGCTGAATGACTCAGCTATTAAATTCAAGACACATGTATATTGTATGGAAATGCAGGATTTGAGCAAAAGTATGAATCTTTCTACGACCCGGATAGATGGTCTGTGGTTTTAGCGTTCGATTGCGAGTAAGACTCAGCTGAGTGAGGACTTGGAGCTAAAACGTCTGTGAGTATTTACAAGTCTTGAATATTTTCATATATTTTGTACATACTAGTATCTACTTGTCAAGTTGTTTTGACAGGTATTAATTTAATGGGTAATATATACTCAGCAAGCTTTTAATATCTAGGACAGTAAACAAGTTCTCTCGTCTTGCAATATTGCTCAATGATGAGTTGTAAAGTAGTGGGGTTTGACACAGCTCATCTCTCCAGATGTTGTTTTGTAACTCTTGTAGATGTCAAAATAGGAACTGAAATCACAGAAGTTTAAATACTTGCAAGTTTCCTGTGGGATAG
Organism: Umimayanthus kanabou; assembly: GCA_025403525.1. Lineage (NCBI taxonomy): Eukaryota > Metazoa > Cnidaria > Anthozoa > Zoantharia > Parazoanthidae > Umimayanthus > Umimayanthus kanabou. Next base: position 692 of record JAOBYH010522150.1, on the reverse strand, counting down.
TATTGTAGTTGTGTATGAAATTATCAAGTTAAAAATAATTAAAAATAAAAGTGAAGTATTGATGCTGTAACAGTTTCAGATAAACTGGGTTTGTGATTACATGCTTTTTTTTGTTTTATATGTCAGTGTAGCTGGTGCCGATACTTTGGTAATACCTTCACAAAATGAATTGTGAGATGAAAAGCAATTAAGAGACGATTATTCCTGTTTTGTAAACAAGACTTGCATTATTTGTGCCTGAATTAAATTGCTTGGTTTGCAGTGCTCTGATCTGTTCCAAATTTGGATTGCATAAAATTAATAGTAAAATGACAGACATACTGTAACAGCTATAGTTCCACCAAGCACCCTGTGGGTTGGGAAAAAATAACAAATGCCTGAAGTATGTATGTTGCCATATAATATTGACAAGAGTTCGGTATTCGAACTTCGCTGTTCACAAGCACTTTTTTTATGTATCAGCTTCAACTCATATATATAGTTTTCCTGTCTTGATAGAGGGTTGCTTATTACAATTATAGCTAACCAAAATGGGTTTATTAGGGAGGGGTAAATAATAGAGGTTTTACTGTATATGTTGTTCTCTTGACATTTTCCTTGGTGGAGAGAATGGGAAGAATGAAAGTTTTGAATATGTAAGTAAGGGTTCCACAATAGAATCACATGAATGGCATTTCTCAAATTACATGGTG
>JAOBYH010521039.1:0-14893 GCA_025403525.1 Umimayanthus kanabou | reverse complement strand
AAACAATATCGCAATCAGCACCTTTTTGCATTCTTTGCCGTTGGCCTCTCTAGTTCTTACTCGGACCATTACTTAAATTCATCGAATTTCAATTTGTGTTTCACGGCTGAACTAAAGTTGGAGTGACCGAAGGTTGCGGCGAAGCTGGAATTTCAAAATAACACTGAAACAGATGTCTTAAGCAGAAGCATAATCTTGAGTATCGTTCTGATTTTAATATTTCAACAAGCTTCTTTCTTAAATCTAGATCCAAATCTCCTCCGTAATCGTCAAAGAGAGTTTTTGTTCCGACTTGGCTGGGATTGTGAAGAGCTACTACACACGCAACATTATCACGAAAAGGCTTTACTATTGAGGTTAGCTGTTGAGTGAGAACCCATAAGCTTATTCCGAAATGTCTGCCAGAAAACGCTAATTCTATGAATTTATTTGATCGCTTCTTCAGATCTTGGGAAACAGCACAATCATTCATGAGAACTATCACATTTTTGTCTCCTTTAGCGAAGTTACGATATGTTTTGTTCTTGTCGTAAGTCGGGCAAATCAATACAATATACTCAAACACATATCGAAATGATCTACGTAACTTGTCAATTAGATATCTTGTCTTTCCACCGTTTGTTGGAGCTGTAATTAAACACTGAAATGGTGTTTTGTCAGCTAATTCATCCATTATTTTATTAAGATGTAAAACATCTCGGAATCTTCGATCCTAGGATTTACGATTTTAATACTTGATACTTACAAGGTTCGATTTCATGACCTCCATTATTGCGTCTGCTACTACAAACATATGACAAGTTATATTTCCTGATCCACCAGCTTTACATTTAATTTCAAACTTCACTCCATCACGAGTGTTGTTCAGAAGTAGTCCTTCCCCGTGGATAGTATTGTCTGGACGAGTTCTTAAATCAATCCACAACGCAAATTTATTGTTTGCGTAAAAGTCAGTTTCCTTTATCTGAGCATCTTTTAAATCGAATCTCTTCTTCAGAGACTCCCAAAAGTCAGTCGGAACCATACCATTCGAATACAACTTATTTGGCATTCCATCGATGTTAAAGTTGACTGAAGTAATATCTGGGTTTACAAACTTTTCTGAATCTCGTTCTCCTGGGACAAAGTTCTCTGTGAAAAGACATAGTATTCCTGTCATCGACCTTCTTGGAAGATTTATGTGCTCGTTAATAGCACTATCGCGACCTTTCGAGATATTAAAAGTCTTGTGTAGAATTACATTATCGTACAAGAATCCTCTTCCTACTTGATATTCTGCAGCTGCTTGATTGGCGAGATATTCACTTGAAATACACTGATATTCCAACTCCATATTAATGATTTTATAGTTTGGAGGCTTAGTGTTGTCTGAATACACAACTACATCCGAAACAGGGGCAAAAGTAATCTCAAAACATAGTAGATGAGACAAGCCTATAGGATAGAATACACCGTGATCATTCAAAATTGGATGATCGAGTGGAATGCAGTATTTAAAGTTGTGAATTGCTGCTAATGCTACTTCTTTTGCATCTGAAGTATTCTTGTCTCCTGCGTTTGTGCGAAGTTTTCTCATGTTTTCAGTTGAGATTCCATGTCTTAATTTATCTTCTCGAGGTGAAAATAAATCTTCATACGTCTTAAGCAGATCATATCCTTGTGTGTCTTGCAGTGTTTCACCTCCAAACTTAACTTTAAGTCTTGAAACAAGGTTTCGACTTACATTATTTACGAGTGTATTATTCTCATGACCTTCGACATTTAATTCAAATCTCACATAAACACTCCCTGGTACAATAACTTTATTCTCCGAGAGTTTTGGAATATTCAAGTATAATGTTTCACCTGGATTTGCAGATGATGGATTTAATGTGATTCATGATGATTCTGCTTTCAAACCGAAAGACTCGTGCAATTCTGTTTGGATTTAACTTTTCTGAGATTGTTGGCATTGTTATTTTAGAAGAATAATACAAAATATATGCAGAATGAATTATCTAAGATATATTATAGTACAGATAGCTATTGGAAAGGTAATTCGGCTATCTCAAAGTTAGCAGTTGCAGCTAAAGTTAGTGAAGATGTGACTGAAAGATGGCTTGAAAAGCAGGCATTGTGGCAAAATTATCTGCCTGCACCTAAATATATTCCGAGACCTCATTGGACAGTAAACAAACCAAACAAGATTCATCAAGCGGATCTACTGTTTTTACCTAGTGACACAGTTAGAAGGTGAACCTTTAAATATGCATTAGTTGTAGTGGACATAGCTACGAGATATAAGGATGCAGAAGCATTAATCTCCAAAGAAACCAAAGAAGTAGCGAAAGCGTTTGAAAAGATTTATTCACGCAAGTTAAAGTGGCCAGATGTTTTGATGGTTGATCCTGGAAAAAATTCATGGGAAATGTTACTAGTCTGATGAATAAGCATAAAGTTAAGTTTCAACGAAGTGAAGCTGGGAATCACAGAGCTCAAGCTTTCGTTGAGAGAGCAAATCGAACTTTAGCTGAAAGATTATTTTCTCATCAGTACGCGCAAGAAATGATCAGCGACGATAGATCAACTGAGTGGGTCAAAAGGTTACCTGCTGTTCTTAAAGCGATGAATAGTGAATCTGTGAAGATAACCGGAGGCAAAGGAAATCAAACAGCCTGAACGGAGTTACAAGCGAACAGCTGGATTGGATGAAGATAGATTACCACCTGGTGTAAAAGTGAGATATCTTTATGCTCCTGGTGAAGATGAAGGTGGTGAAAAACGTCGCGCAACAGATCCGACATGGAGTTTGGAGATTTATGATTTGTCACGTAGTGTTGTTTCAGCTGAACAACCTGTGTTGTATTATTTGTCAGAAGGTGCACCAAAAATAGGTTTCGTCCGTGAAGAACTTCAAGTTGTTCCTGAAACGACAGAGCTACCTCCAGATTCTGTTCGAAAATGACCATGCGCGTAAGTATGAATACCATCTTCACGAATTATTCTTTTGTCGTCTTCACTGCTAAGAGCGATTTTATTGAGTTTCTGTGGACTTCATGCTTATGACTTCTTATGACATTCATTCTCCGCATCTGTTTTTTACCTGTCTCTATCTCATACATCAGAGAATCTTTATCTGTGAATAAGAGTTTCGCATCTTCGATGTACTTTGGTTTTATGTAGTTGTAGTGAAAATCATACATCAATGTTTTCCTGAGATCAAGAATAGACATTCCAAGATAAACTGGTTTATCGAAGACCAACTTTGTCTTCTTCATGTGAACAGCTGATAAATTCTCACAAAAGATCGTTCGATGCTTATAATTCGGTTTTGATATCAACTTCCTTGCCTGATTTTCGTTTGTAACAAGATGGATATCAACTCTGTTCCCGATATTTTCCATAGTCTTGCCGAATACTGAATTATTCATTAACTTGAAGAAGTCCTTCTCGAAGTCATTTCCTGCTTTTGCTCGAAGGTTGGTGTTTAACTCGATGTATGGTTTCAACCAAGCACCTTCCTCGAATTTGATGCCTTTGTGAATCTTAGTGATTTTTAATCCAAGACTCTCATAGAGTTTTAGTGTTTCATGGTGCGATATGTATTTTTCTTTATTCCATAGATTTGGAATCAACTTTTCTGTTTTACCTCCACATTTTAGGATCTTCGATCCCTGGACCTTCGGTCCTACCAACTCAGGAGCTAGCGGATAATCATTATGAAGATCATGAAGTTTTCTCGGATATTCAAGATCAACTTCAAGAATGCAAGGAATATTTTTCCAATCCACGAGTTCTTGTTCACTCATCCATTCAAGTCCATGAGTTGGAAGTGATTTACACATTGCCCAGCCGTATAAATTATTTGCATCGAGATAAATGATATATTTCGTAGGTTGATTTGGATCATGTTCTTTAAGATATGGATTGTTAGCTTTTCCGTAGCGTGTTGTAATCATAGAAACTCCACCACGAATTCCTTTTTTCGATCATCAAAAGCATATCTGGATCTGATAATAATCCTAATTTTACTTTAGTAAGTTTGAGACAAGCATCCCATGCAAGTCCTGGAGCTGTATAATAACAAGCTGGATCAATCTTGTAATTTTTCAAGCAAACGTCTCTGAAATTCTCGAAAACATCTGCAAGTAATAATACATCAGTCTTAAAATACAAATCATGATAATCTCTCATTGTTTTCATATCAAAAACTCTCCATACTTTTTCAGCATGTTCATAGTCTTCTCGTGAAATATGAGAATGATTTAATTTGGAATAGAAGCCTTCAGTAGGTGGTAACTGCTTATCTGATAGTTTTTCGAATCTGTCTATGTAATCATAGGGATATACTCCTTTTCGTTTAAGAAGATCTAATTGTTCTCCTTGGTAGAATTTTGATATACATCGGAAGGATTCATTCGGTAAATTATTAACTAAACTGTCAAGACTTGTTGCCATGAACTTGAAGCTATCAATGAATCTGATTTCTCGCGTCACAATGATTTCCTTCATGTTGCCTTTTTTATCTTTCTTCGTGAAACTATTTACTTCTATCTGTTTCGTGAAGGATATATATATTTTCCTCGTTGTTTGGAATTCAATTAATTTTACCCTCCGTCGTGCCGAGATTCTTGATGAATAGATGCGCGTCATAACCCGAAAATTGTGAAAGATAACAGGGAAAAACTTTGCAATTCTGTTGTTTTTATTACACGAATCATGTGCTGCACCACGATATCTTCCCGTCAGATGACAATGATCAAGGACCTTGTTTCCATTCAGCTCACTTTCACAGATATGACAATGTGTAGGGCCCTGTTATGCTTTTCGATCATCACAAGACATATTCACCTTCTTCTTGGACTTGAATCTCTTGTAGATGTTTTTGATTGATTATTCAAGGGAATCAACGAATATCTTGGATATTTCTTCATCAGGTGATTGAGCTGTGTATGTGAATAATTCAGGTTTAAAGAGTTCATCGTCGAAACACTTGATAAGGCAAGAGAATCCAGAAGGTTTATGATGTTGATATTGATTCGTAAAACTTCTACTCTCATCAGGACAGCAGGTAGATATTTTCTCTGTGTAACATTCAAAATCTGCATAGACTACGAAAGGAACTCGCTTACTTTTGTTGTAATTCTTGAAGTTGAGTATCATTTCCTCCTCCTCTTCCTCTTCTTCTTCCTTCTTCTTGGGAAATTCTATTCTAACCTCCTCGTGATTAGAACAGTACTCGAGATGTTTTTCCAATGCGAGTTTATTTGGAAAATGATTTATACATCGATCACAAAAAAATCTAGCACATCTATGTTTACTAACTTGCGAAGATAATAATATACTCTTATTCTTTATCAAGCAGTAGTGGGATGTTTTTCGTTTGAGATCAACAACAGATCAATAACGTCTCCGGCCTGGGCTTCGCTTATTCTTAAAGGATAGACTTTATCATTTTCGAATCCAAATACATCTACGGCATATGGATTCTGTCATTCGAATTTATTGATCTGATTTAGCGAGACTGGAAAATCAATTCCCTTCCAATTGAAGTTTTTAGAATCTTCTCTCATCTTCTCGTTCAATCTAAGTGGATCCTTCTCTTTAGGATACACAGCTGAAGTAACAGCCCACTTGAAACACTCATTATCTTTTTCATTCTTGACATTAACGATCGCTTTCTTTGATGCTAATGCTTTCTGAAGAGGAATATATGAAGATCCGGATAAAGGTTCGAAAGGATCAATGTGTATATCGAAATATTCTACTTGGTCAAATTGCCATCCAGATCCTTCATTCTGAAATTGTTGAGCTAATTCAAGTAAACGACTACTCATAACATTGAAAGTCTCTGATAAATCTGTTGATTCTGCTATCGTCTCTACTAAAGAATGAAAAAAACCTGAGTTCTCATCAATCTGTCCAGTAGCAGGATTCTCTTTCATAAACTTACAAGTTAATATACTTTTCAATTTAATTGGTTTCTTTTGTTGTTTGGTAAGATCAAGAACTTTAAGTTTTATACTACTGATAAATGTTTTAGGATCATAACCTTCTACTCCATTTATCCTGTACGTTTTCAAGTATCCCTTCAATGCTGTTTCTTTCTGTTCTAGCTTTTCTGCTTGAGTGAAGATCCGTTTGACGTCATTATTAATTAAGCTTATTAACTCGTTCATTCACGGTATTTCTAATTGGTTCTGGGATATATGAAATTAGCCAGTCTGCAAATTTGTTGATCTTTCCGATAATTGGTTTTGAAATCCTGCCAGCTAGACTCTTCAATGATTCTATTTTATTTCTTGCAGAGAATTGTGTCGGTTCAAGAATTGGGAGTTTCATCTCAGGAACTGGTCAGTAGTGGTATGAAGAAACGCGGACGAAGTTCGTCGAACTTCATTGAAACTTCAGTGAAAAAAAGCGAACATCCTGAAAGTTCGACATTCTCAACACTTCAGTCGAACTTTCTCCAGGCTATTGTTCTGTAATGGAAAAATTATAACTTCAGCTTGCTATCGAAACTTCGGTGCGAGTGAAACTTCACTGACAGCGAACATTTCAGTCTATTCAAATCTCGAAACTTCTCCGTGGAAGAACATTCGCCATGACAATGGTCAGTGCAATGAATGTTCACTCTGAAACTTCAATGGGAAGAATATTTACTTTGAGGCGAGTCTTTCGTAGAACTAGTAACCATTTCCAACCTAACTTCAAGAAACTAAGATTTTTTAAGATAGAAAGCTTACTTGTTTAAAATTGCAGTGAAAGTAATTTCAGCCATCTCACTTCACTGAGTGGGTCACCAAGCAAACGCATGACGATATCCATCGGGCCTCATTCACTTCGAGTTTTATGCATTGCAAATGCGATCTTTCTAGTTTTTTTTACTTTGTCGACATTCGTATTGGAAAGAAGTCTTTATTTTGTATTTCAGAACATGCAAAGGTTAGAGGTTTACACAAATTTGTTACAGGAATTGAATTTATTCACGCGTGCACAAATGTTGAAATTTGTTGCATGTGTTTGTTTACTTGTCGTCATGGATTTCGAAGCTCCAGCAAGTTTGTGAGAATTTCAAAACTCAAAAGGTTTACAGAAGAGAATCATTTCCAAACTAAGAAGTAAATAATTACATGTACGCCTGGACTCGTGTACGCACCAAACTCAGATCATCAGCCCAGTATGAGTTTGTCGATAATTGATCAACTGATCAGTCGATCCGACTAGATGGCTAGTTCGACTGTTTGCCTGGATTTACACTCAGTCGCATTATCAGTTGAACTGAGAAAGTTTGTCGAAAGTTTTCCCAGTCGTAGCAAAAATTAGGCCATAAAATAATGAAGATATCAACATGATGAATCGTCAAACTCGTCTCCTTTGTCGTCTGATTCCCCGATATTAACGGATAAGTCCTCGGCTTGGCTTGGCTTTGGTTTTGTCCATTTATCCTTCCTCCAGTCGATCGTTTTCGCTACACTAGTGTTTGCCAGTACTGGGAAATGTTTTAAAAACAACCTGATGAGTACTGCAAATGTTCGATCATTTTGATCAGCAAAAACATGTCACAAAGAGGTCAATCGTCGTAGCCTTGTATTAAAATGAAACTTGTCTCGTCGCCACAACGTCTGGCAATGAGCAACGTTCGCACGAGATCACATTTCATTGGTCAAACTTAAAGAAATATATCTCTTCTGTTATATGTGGTTTTGCGGGCTGAGATTATGATGACATTTTGTCACGTTTTGAACTAAGGATTCACGATAATATTTCAAGATTTATAAAACAATTCCTGTTGTATGAATTAAAGAACGTGATCGATCAAAATTTGAGTATTTCTCGCATTTTGTTTCTTTAGAACTTCAGTTGACATTTACAAACTATTGGCATTGCATTCATGGCGGATTTCAGCAAGTACACAAAAAGCCGATCAAAAATATTTAAGTTGTGTTGTTTATCTAGATGTTCAGGTGTTCGTCTCTATAGAAAGTTCATTCCCAATTTCGAATGAAACTTCAATCCAACTTCAAAGAAAGTTCGTTTCAGTGAAATGTTGGAATATTCATGAGCAGTGAAGTTTCTACTGAAAGTTCAATGAAATTTCACCGAACAATCGCCAGACAACAAAGGCCGGAAATTCGGGAATTTTTTTCGCGTTTCTTCTGACCACTACTGTGGTTCATCCAAAATATTAGAAGAATTTCTCCGATGATCAACAATCTTTTGAATTAATTCATGTTTTCTTAGTTTGCTGTAGTGACTCAATCATAATTGTTTAGCAATTGACTTCAGCTCTGTGACTTTTTTCTTTTCCATTTTTGTACAAAATAAAAAAAATGAACGTTTTTTTTAAACAAAAATGAATATTTTTTTAAAAATCAGGAAGAAATCAAAGATTACTTGATTCTTTCATCTTATTAGTGATATTACTTGGGTTTTTTTATCAGCAGACTTCAGTCTACGAGCTTTCTTTGATTCTTCAACAAACTCCTTACGATTTGCTTCAATCATGTTCTCAATCCTGCTTTCAATGTCCATTTTTATAATTAAATAAAATGTTTTTCCGAAATCAATTATAAATTATGATAATAAAATGTCAAACTCAGTTATTGAAGATTATATTGAAGCAAAATCTGAAAAAAAGCCAGATGCAAATCCTGAATCTAAACTAGATGATACAGAAATCAAGCGAGAAAGCTTGGTTATTCTTGCTTCTCTTGGTTCCACGAAAGAATACTTAGGTGTTGATCTTAATCTTGGTGATATAAATAAACTTAAAATCAAAGACGTTGAAAAATATTATAACCGTTATCAGTTAGTTCTGGGAAAACAACTTCATAAAGGTTTAATCGAATCATTTATTCGAACTGCAGTCAAAGGAATACCATATTTCATCCCAATAGACGATCCTGAAGAACTACGTGATAAGCTTCAAAAAGATGAACTAGTAAAACGCGAACTTTCTAATCTTTCGGGACAACTTGTTTTGCAAGGAGGAAGACTAGTTGCTCTTGGAAGTGCCATGTTTCATGTTGTAAGACATGTTGAATTTGGATCTAAAGAGCAAAATGAATTAGGAGTTGATGAACATACTTCTGCACCCTATCAAAGAGAACCTAGTAGCTCTTAGGATCGAAGATCCCAGGACGCTTTGCGTCCTAAGCATCTACTAAGCATCTACTAAGCATTTCTTAAACAGCATTCTCAAGAAAATTTCAATATAATCTTAATAGAATTTCAAGATAACACAGTAGCTCTTAAGCATCTACTAAGCATTTCTTAATAATTTCTTATAATAATCTTAATAAAATGTCAAACGAAAATCAAGAAACTACTAGCGTTTCAGCTGAAGTTGAACAAATAACTAAACCAGCATCAACAAAAAAAAGCAAGTAAACGTAAAGATCCTAAAAAAGTTGAAGCTGGCAAGAAACTTGCAGAACACAACAGAAAAGCAAGAGAAGCGCTAAAGAAAGAAATGAAACGAGAAGCTGAGCACAAAGAGCAATCAACAGAAGAAGGCGTTTCGAATTCATGGATTCCAGATGTTTCACTTACTACTGATTTATCTGTAGTTGGCATAGGACTTACAATATTTGATTTGTTCATGAGACATCGCGCAAACTCGGTAACTGAAAGTTGTCGAGAAAACTCTGTGAATGAAACCTTTCATGCTGAAAACTTGAAAAGCGTACCAGATATTCAGCCAGTTAATAAGGAATTCGGGACCAGACAAAACACCAGATTCGGCATGGATTAGGACCTTTGGTCCTGGGATCGAAGATCCTATAATATATCTCAATTTATTTTTATTTTTATTTGTCTACAAAAGTGGACAATAAGAAAGTAGTAGAGCTGACTTCAGCTGTTAAAAAGTCAAGTAACAAGAAATATCACTGCGAACATGGAAGAATTAAGTATCAATGTAGGGAGTGCGGTGGATCTCAGATTTGTCATTATGGAAGAATTAAGTATAAATGCAAAGAGTGTGGAGGATCTCAAATTTGTGAACATAGAAGAAGAAACTATAGTTTTAAGGACTGTGGCGGTGGTGATTATTGCTCTCACAGTAAACAAATATTCTTTTGTTTTGTTTGCGGTGGAAGTCAAATCTGTCCTCATGGCAAACAGAAATATTCCTGCAAGAAGTGTAGTAATCCGATTAAAATAACTATTCAGAATTGGTTGTATAGTACTAGACAAGACGACAGAAAATACAACATATGATGCAGACAGATTCATAGATAAGTGTTTTCTTAAAGGACTTATTGAAGATTTCGATACCTGTTGTTACAAAGACCGTAAAATCAAACTCCAATATATAGATTATCAAGATGATCTCACTGCTATCGAAAGATTAAATAATTCGATCGGACACATCAAGAGCAACTGTGTTCTGTGTTGTCTGAAGTGTAACCGGCTTAGAAAATCAAATACGCAAAACAAACTTACTTCAGAATAATATTAAGTCTCACACGCACTTAAATTTAAGAAATTTAAATGAACGATGACTTAAGGTTATCGCAGAAACTTTGCAACTAGTTGCCACAGAAACTTTTTAACTTGTTACCACAGATATGAGACAGCACATGATTAAATATTTAAAATTATGCATTCCATCTAACTTTTCCAGCCGGTTCTGAGTTAGCTGGAATGCTATTGCTCCAATCTCATTAAAACGAAGTTTAATAGCCTAAACGTCAAAAACCTGTCGATCAACCTGCTTCATCTGAATATAACATAAGCCAATACACCTGTCAAAATTGTCAAAACAGCTAAATTAACTTCATGAGAAGAAGGATTTTTAGTTTTAATTATTTTCGGTTCTTTTGACACAACTTCGACTTCTTGAGTGACAGGGTGTTTACTTTCCGACTCTTTATGCTCTGATATTAATTTAACTTTACTTGTTCCTAAGTTGTGTCTTATCCCAACAGGTTTTATTTGCATATTCACATCTGAGTTGATACCCAACTTCATCGATGAAGAAGAGCGCCGGAGAAAATTATTAAAACCTGTTTTAGCTTTAGTATTAGGACCATGTTTGAAGGCATCAGCCATGTGCTAAATCAAGTTTTACTTTCGCCTCCTGAATTGAAAGCTGGAAACGTTGCACAGATTTCGAAATATTTGGTTGTCTTATCACTTCTTCAAATAAAACTAAGGATTCACGTCTAGCTTCCTGCGCGCTCCCAGTTTCACCTAAATACTGCTCCTTACATTTACTTGAGAGCCCAACAAGCAATACGTGTAAGCCTCGATAGATTGATTTATTCTCGCTTGCCCTGCCTTAGTAAGACCATAAGAAACGGGGGTGATGAAGTATTCGTATTGTTTAGCGGACTGAGAATTCGATAAATATTGTAATAGATTTCCATCGCTTGCCTCGCTACCTTCATCAGAAAATTTAAAAGAACTGGGATAAACATAATCTGTAGAGACTGCACCCTCTCTTGTAAACCAAATAAAAACTTCTCCTAAACCGTGGTATTTCCCGCTTAAAGCTAAAATCAGAATTCGGATTAATCCCAAACTCAGAACACAGCGAATTATAAGATGAAACACTGTATTTATTATCTGCCTGACTGAAAACAGCATCACCAGGCAACGCTACTGATGTCTGAGAACCACCCATCTCAAACAGTATTCTTCTAGTCGAAAAATATACATGAAAACACAGAAAAGATCGAATTTGATTCGGCAGGTGCAATTCGCTGTCAGTGACGTCAGTAGATCCGTCAATCATTTTATCTTCGAATAACAAACGAGAAGAAACTCCACAAGCAGTCGTAGAACAAAAAAGAGCAAAATTCAACTGTTGTGGCCAATATGGATTCTTTCCCGCTGTAATACGTCATCTTGCTATTACTAAAAATATCGCGAAATGAGCAAGGAAAGGACTCGTCAGATGTTACAAATATATTTTGCTTCACAAGGCTGTCGGACAATGAATGAGCTTTGGCTGTGAAAGAAACCGCAGGTATGTGTAAATTTGGTTTCGAATTTAAGGTCAACTCCAACGGGAAACCAGATGCTAGGCCTAACTCTCGTTTCATTTCATCTGAGAAGTAAATGCTGTTACGAAAATTATTCCCGTCGAACACTGAAATCGTTTCATATTTGCCAACAAACATCACGTTTTGTTTGCCGAAGAACGTTTCTGTTTTGAATTTAGAGAAATTAGCATTAGGGTAACATTCTTTAAATCAAATCCACAAACTCATTGTTATTTTAAATAACACAGTTTTTATTTTGAAGCTAAGCGCTTTTAATTCGTCCCAGAATCAAATATCTGGATTATAAGGTGGTGGTCTAGAATCTTTGATCCCAAGACAAAAGGTCCTTAGATCTAGGAATCCAAGCGAAGCGCCCTCTGCCTGCCTCAAACCAGAAATCAGACTGCAGCTGAAGAAACAATGACAGTCCAATTTCACGTTTCGACAGCTTTCAATTTTTTCATCATCTCTGATCGAACCTGTTTTTTTAAATGTTCCACATCTAATTGATTTTTAGACACCCGAATTGAGTTTTTGATGTGTTTATATTTAACCACTTCTGCCTGAACAAAATTAAATTCTTCATGGCTAATTGTGTTGTTACGGAGTGCGTTGGATACCAAATCTTTCAGTGTGTTTAATTTAGCACTGCAAACAAAAACAGTCTGAAGATGTTTGTTAAGCTTAGGAGATATTTTCTTTGCATTATCCCTGTCAAAACACTGACTATCCCACAAAAACCGCCAATAGAAGCCAAAGAAACTCTGACAGGGATCAAAACACCAGTTAAAGCTGTCCCGGCAGCAGAACTGCTTAATGAAACAGAAAGTGTTCCGCTGATGGCATTCGTTTTCATTAAGATGCTGTGAGAACGTTTGTATTTCTTGTGTATCTTTTCACGTCTTGTAGTTCTCCCTCGAGATAAGATAAACACTTTGACACCTCATTAAGCCTGAAATTATTTCCTTCTTGGTCGGATCCAGGGACCAGAGGGTTTTTGGGAATGTCTGGGTAAACTCTCTTATATCTTTCCATATTTTGAAGAATTAAGAATTTTTTAAGCTTATTGTAATAGTCTTATTAAACTGTGGTTTTATCCCGTCTTCATCTTTAATCTTTAGAATTAATTGATTCAAAGGTAAATTATTCTGTCGTACTTGTAAAGATGGGTAGTTTTCACTGGGGAAAACAGCAAGCAAGTTAGACGGAGAAAGTTTAACTTCACCGTAGATGTCCGACCCTACATTCAAATAAGATTTACAAGAGTTTATTGCATCACAGTACAAGAACATAGGTCTGTTTGGAAGCGACTTTATATCGTAAAGCTTATCTTTATAAATAATTCCAGGCAAACCAAATTGTTTGTACAGCTCTTTATCGAGTATGAGAGTTAATTTTATAGTGGACACATAGTAGCCTTTAGAAGAGATCTTAACCTTTACCTTATGCTCTGGAAAATTAAATTGTTCTCTTATGATCTGTTCTCGCAAGGACTCCTAAGGTGTAATAACCTTCAGGGATTGTAATAAGTGGTTTTGAAATCCTTCTTAGTGAATCGATTGATTGTTTATTTAATTCTTCTGTGCCTATCTGTGAAATTTTCTGCGGCCTATTAAATTTAAACCACAGAGTTGGTTTGTGAAAGTTTAATAGCTGAGTTTCTTTCGCTTCACACAAAGGTGGATACAAACTAACTTTAGTTTCTGCTGTTTGTGTGGTTATGGTTAAGACTGTAGGTTTCGGATTTAAATCATTCATCTTCTCTTTTTAAGTTTCTCAATAAAATAGACAACAACAGCGATGATAAGAAGCCAAGCATTTTGCCCGAGAAATCCTATAACCTCTCCGGCAGTCTTGAATATGAAAGACGCTATTGCGCCTACTAAACCTGGTAATATTTCTCCTAGCTTTTACCCTATATTTTTTAGACCGTTCCCAAGCCCTTTCCCAAGAGTTGTTAATCCACTCTTCAAATTTGACACTATAACGCCGATAACTGTACCAACAGCAGTTAAAACCGCGATTATTGTGAAACCATACTTCTTAAATATACTTTTAAAGACATTCGCTGTTCTATCTCTTCGTTTTCTCTTTCGAGTCTGTCTATTTGTTCGTTTTCTTCGTTGATGTTACGGTCTATGTTTTCTTTTTGAGCTTTTGTAGCTGTTTCACGCATTTCTTTTAATTCACCTACTTTATTTTCACGATTTAATAACTTCTTCAGCTGGTTCACCTAAAGCTTTAATAGTTTTCGGGAGTTTTTCGTTAACTTCACCATCTGAATTGAATAGAGGATATTTTCCGCCTTGTATATTTAATTTCCTGACTACCCTACCATATTCATCTATCGTAGCTGTGAAAGGTGAATTTGCCGGATTAAATTTTGGAAATTTATTCTTAATTCTTTCCCAAGCTTCATCTCTTGCACTTTCTCTTTGTATTAGTGGTGTAGTGTCACTTATACCTTCAATAAATGAAGTTTCTTCGCGAGTTCTGTGACGATACGGATTAGTTACATCTTCTGAACCATGTCTGGACGAAGTTGAAGCCATGTGAATAAAATCACCAGTTTCATCACCTCGTGTAGTATCTACTTCAAAAGGATTAGTCTTTTCGGGATCAACATCCATTGTAAATTATGTAATACATAATCTTCATAACCATCTCAGAATCAAAAGATCCTAGTTGCAGCAAAACCAAAGAGAAAAATCTCCCAGCGACATACATAATTTCGTAAGCTTACTGATTTTTCGAGGGTCTATAATAATCAGAAAAAACTGGCTCAGTTAAATTGAGATTTCGTTTGGATGAGTTTGATTATATAACTTCAAAGCTTCGTCAGTCTTCTCAAAATTCTGAGAAGCGATGTCATTATTTCGTCTATTCTGTTCTTGCCAATCGAGTAACTTCTCTCGATTTTC
>JAOBYH010519928.1:0-14909 GCA_025403525.1 Umimayanthus kanabou | reverse complement strand
TTACCCCCCCCCCCCCCCCCCTCCTCGCTCAGCGGTTTCTGTCTCTTGTTGCCGATGCACTTCGCCTCAAGTGAGAAGGCGCGGGTTGTAAAAACGTTCTACAGCTTGTATTCAGATTTTCGATTTTTGCAAATGATATGTTGTAGAAGGTAGTCGTGGCCGAGGGGTTAAGGCGATGGACTAGAAATCCATTGGGGTCTCCCCGCGCAGGTTCGAATCCTGCCGACTACGTATATTTTTCTTGTTTGGGCATTTAAGAAGAATTCTTAAAATTTCAATATCAAGTAATTATCTTTTCTCAAAGAAAATCAATTATGTTCTTAGACAAGAACTTGCGATAAATAAGGCGGCTGTTTGGTTATCTACAACTAATTTTTTCCGTCTGTGAGATAGTCATCGACAACTAAACCAATCTGTGACGTCCTGTGGACGAAGTTGACAAGCGTAGTATGGCAAGTTACCACATTGAATGTCGATAACTATTTATCTGGTCTCCCGGGTGTGGAAAAGCTGTATCGAGCACTAATAGTCGTCGGTTACTTCTTGTTGTCAACAACTTGTAGCTATCGATACCTACTTCCCTAGTCTGTGGAGGTCCTAAAAGTAATTCAATGTTCTCTCCAACTTGAAGAAGATGAAAAAACTAGACGCACCGTCAACTCGTGTAAACGGGTCCTAACGCTCTATTTCATTTCCAAATGTTGAAATTTCACCAGCACACATTAAGTGCAAAAGCAAGCAAATCCAAGACACGTTCGTAAAAACAACTGTTGCAAAATATATATTGATGCAAACTTGTTTCAGTCACATCCGATTACAACCCACCTGCAAATAACATTGTGGTAACAGCTGACACATTTAAACTTAGGTTTACCAGTAAGAATACACTGATACACAGGTACAAACATCTGAAAATGAGTTTCTTGCGACCACATTTTCCCTGGTCATTTTTATAATTTAAATACTTTCAACCTTGTTGTAAAGTGACCAAAAGCACAGACTTCTTTCAAGAACTGTGACAAAGATTCCAGTAACTTAAGGAAAAAGACCCCTTTGCGCGACTTCTCTTTGAAAATATTCAACAAGTCTATTTTCCCCCCAAAACAAGAGATGTGTATGGAGTAGTTTTAATAACAATCAGTACAAGCTTTTTTATAAGAACAAATTTTATGAGAACAGTGAAGTCAATTTTCCCAAATTCATCCAGGGTGCGAATTAAGCGGGGTTTCGAATGACTAATGGCAAAAAGGTAAGCAACGCTACGAATTTGAAATAGGAGAACTTACATTCTAATTATGGAAACAATTTGATCTTCCACAGAAAAAAACGAAAGATGTTAGGCCAGAGCAAAAACCTCAGTCTATAACTCACATCCTGTAATTTAGGAAACAAGTTAAAAAAAATGTTAGGCTCAACTTTTGGAACCCACAATTGTTACATGTACGTGTTTAAAGATAGTAGCAATTTGAGGCTGAATTTCTTTGAAGAATAGGAAAACTGTTAGTCAGTTTCAAACTTAACTGGTTCTTATTTTTTTTAAAAGCGTATAGCTGGTAAGTTACTTCACTGAATTAAGTGTGTTTGTTATGTTCGTAAAATTCAATAATTTCCCCCAAAGTGTTGTAACTGGTTGGAGCAGGCATCAAGCAAAGCCGTGCTCTTTCAGCTTGGAGAGCAGATCATCTACGGTCTCCACTTTAACTCCCGCCTCCTTGACCGGTGGGTCCGTTACACTTAGGACCTCTAGTCTGGAGCTGAAATCCACTCCAAGATCGGCAGCCGTTTTCTTCTCAATTTTCTTCTTCTTGGCTTTCTAGTTTGCGACAAGTAAACACAAACGTGTTTTTAGTGTAGTTCAATGTATTCGCCACGACAATAACAATAATGTTGAAAACTAAGTAACAAAACTTGTAGATGAATCAAAAGTAAATGGAGTGTGACTGGGGAAAGGAACAAAACACTCGTCCCAATTGCAAACTAATCCTTACACATCAAAAAGTAAAATAATCTAACATTGCTACTCTCACTGGGCATTTGCACTTTGGCTATGTCTGGGTTCACACAGAAATTGGGCAATACAATTCAATGACTTTTCCATGACAAATTTTAATTTTCCATTACTAAGAAATGCTTAAAACCCAAATTTTTGGGGCATATTCTTGCTCAGTGAAAGCGAGAATGTTTCCAGTTTTAAAACAGCAAGAACTATTTGGACCAAAAAATGAAATTCCATGACTTTTCCATGACCTTGGCCATTTTTCCTAAAATCCATGACTTTTGGAGGCCTGGAAAACGCGTTCTCAAATTCCATGACTTTTCGCGACGTTTCATGACCGTATGAACCCTGTATGTTACAGACACACACACCAAGTAAACTGACATACCGGTATGTCACTTGCCCTACTAAATGAGTAGGGGTAATTAGCTTTTAAAATAACTTGGACAGACTTACCATTATATTGGGTAAAGTTGCATATCTGGGCTCATTTAACCTGAAAAAACAGCAGTTATAATTAAATAACCATTCAGCAGGTGCTAGAATAATTTATAATAATGTGGCAGTACACAGGTTACCCACTTATAAATACACATATTCCCCTTCATTCCATCTGCCTAGATATGGCTAGTATGCATCAATAAAGTGAATAAACTGTTCCAGCTCCTGGATGTAAATAAATAGATTACAGTATTGATTGATTGATTCGGGGTTTTCAAGTGGCATCCTAGGGACCTCTTGTTTGTTTGTTTAGGAGTTGTAAAGGAACCTAAAGTAGATCTAACATGGTATTGTTATGTATCTCCTATCAATCTTGTGCATCCTAGTATGCACAGCATTTCAACTTTTGCGTCCAAAAGCATTTTTTGGCATAAAATACTCAATTTTTGGGGTTAATGAAAAACCTGTTGATTGATTGATTGAATGATTAAATCTTAAATCTCACCTTAGATCAGCACTCACAACACACGGAAGCTTGACATCAATTGTCTCCAGTCCCCCATCAATTTCACGGGGAACTTCCAGCCTATCGTCTTTTTTCTCTATCTTAGATGCAAACACTGCCTGGGGATTGGAGGTGAACAAGCAGTGTTAAATTATTGTTAAACTGCTCCAAATATATGAAACCTTATCTGATGTGGAGAGACAAGCATTTTTTTCTAATTAAATAACTATATTATATAAAGATCATAAATAAAAGGGCCATCTCATTTGTTGATAAGAGTAGGCTAATGCTGGTATTGTGGACTGTTAACTGAGGGCTCAACTTAATGTCTCCGACAAAAAACAATTGCGAACCGCTTACAGCGATCTGGCTAAGACCCTCAACAACCAAACCTTGCATTTGTTGTAAACAGGTTGCTGAAAAGCCCTGTGGGGAGCACCTGAAAAAATGTATGTATGTTCTCAGTTCAGGGGAGAATCCAGAAAGACATGGAAAAGAAGAGCCAGCACCCAAAATCCTGGGAAGAAGGGCTGGAAAATGGTTACCTGAGTTCAAAAAGATGTATTATTTTTAGTTTGCATACTTGCTGACAACATGCAGGGGGGGGGGGGGGAGGGGAGGGGCATGGCACTTCCACACCTCCTCTAAATCTGACCCTGCTATCACATAATGTGGCAGTGTCGGAACACCAATGTGGACAACAATGTGACAGTAATGGAGAGCATACTGTAGGGCTGTTGTTCTGGTCAGGAGTTTGACTACAAGTTTGACTATGAGTACGACTCTTGTGGTATGGCCAAATTCTTAACAGGAGTTCACAAACTCAATGTCAGGTCAAATATTGTGGCCGTCATCCTGTTTACTATGACAATTGCTGAAGATCTGTACATTACTGTATTTACGCGTGTATAATGCACACCCGTGTATAATGCGCACCCCGATTTTGAAGCCTGTGTCCAGAAAAAAAAAACGTTTCAACATCATTCTTGACTACAAATAATTTTCTGGAAAAATACAGCAGAAATCCCAAATCTAGCTCCACCAGCATGAAATTCAATTACAAGAGTTGATACAAAATATTTAATATTCTGTCTGTTCGGTGATACATCAAGGTTTTATGATGTTTTCTTCGTTTTCTTCTGCAGTTTTACTGCTGCACGATGATTTCGAACGTGATCCATTTGCACAACGCCTGCAATATTTTATGAACAGGAGACCTGGAAACGAACTAGACTTGCTGGCCATGTGACAAGATTCAAGATGGCAGAGATCAATAACAGTGAGAATATTTGCATGATCTTTTCTCTTTCAAATCTTTCCACATTTGTGCAAAAAACCAAAAGATAATTGAGTAGATCAAACTTTTACAAAGCCCAAAGGAAAATTATTTTGTCATCGAAATTCTTGAGAAAATGCAACAGATTTTCAATCACGATCGTAAACATGCGAGACTCGAATTGAATGACTGATGTCACTGATGGATGTGGACTGAAGTGATGTATAATGAGCTAGACAAACATTTTGTCTTGATTTATTCCTCCTTGCTTCATAAAATTGGGAGCTGTTCGATTTTGTATTTTTGTGAACTATTATGCAAATAATCTCATGAAAACAAAAGGTTCCGTGTATAATGCACATCTCGATTTTAGAGGCAAAATTTGTGAGAAAAAAGTGCGCATTATACACGGGTAAATATGGTAGTCATTGTTACTAGTTCAAAAGCCAAAAAGTTGTACTTGAAGTCAAATCTAAAGGTCGCTAATTTAGAAGATTAACATCAAATTGAATTACTTACCTGTGGCCAGTTTAACAGGGCTGAAAGGATCTGACCTGTCTGGTTTGCATCATCATCAATTGCCTGGAGAGAGCAACATAACAGCCAGTAATAAAATAGCATCAACAATATTCTTTTGATTAATTTGTTTCCGCATTTACCAGAAACATTTTGCGTGCATCCCTAACTTTTAACCCTCTCAGGCCCAAACACACCATGTGACCCATTGCTAAATTCTCCTAAACTGTTTCTCTAGTTTCCTTGTAAACAGGTTCGGAAAATATTGTTTTCCATCACACATAAATTGCTCTGTATATTATGAAATGCTTTGTTCTCATTACTGTACCAAACAACTTGGATAATGGGCAATGTACTTAAGATGTAAGGAGAATTTACATACTGACCACATAAACTGTCTGGGGCTGGAAGGGTTAAAATAGATGATAAAATATTTCAATGTAAAAGAAGCACAGGCTGGCAACACATAAAAATATTATGCATACATGTAACTTAATAATATGTTTTCTGTTCTCTTCAAAAGAGTAGCTGGTAGAAACACATCTCAAATAGCTGGTTGGTTTGTCTACTGCTAGGGGCAAGCTCTCATACCTGTTTGCCAAGAATAACAAGACCTAGTTGTTCCTGTTCTACAATTTTAGCAAAGAGTTTTGCCACAGCAAGTGGTTGCAGCCCTTCATACTCAGCATCACTCATTGTAACATGAATGCTACGATCCATGCCCATGGCCAGCGCTGTGCGGATGGTTTTCTGAACAGTGAACAAAATAAATTATCAATTGTAAAGGTTACAGGGCTTCAAATTGACTGCCATAACATCCTTGCAGACCAAGGACCATCTCTGCATACATACTGTAATCGCAGCCTGCCCACCTAGTACCTGCACTACATGTGGTAGTAGTAGAAATAAGGGGCTTTCAACTTCATTTATTCAAAATCGTCAAATCTATACTATTTTTGATACCCTACCCACCTCCCCCCATCTACCCTCCTCCAAACACTACCCCCAGCCATATCCATACTAAATCATCAATAGATAATTACTCTTCCCCTAGTCATATCTATACTAAATCCATCATCTACCCACCTTATAACGGAATCTCCATCAACCTATACCCCCCATTTTATAAATTTTTACCCTCTTTCAAACGGAAAATGACGGTTGGTCGTAAATTTTACTGTTATCCCCAGTCATTTTCTATTTCTATAAAAACATGCGTGGGGAAAGATTTAAAATCATTATAAAAGCAATTTTATTAATATAATTTTTCATGTCATAGTTCCAGTCATTCCAGAAAATTAAGCAAAATTAAGCATCATCTTTTTAAAATTCGCGCGAAAATTAATTGCATCATCTATTTTCAAATTGCATTTTAATTTTTCCAGATTTCAGCTTCAAAATGTTTCAAACTGTATCCCATCAGATATTTACGTAATATTACCCAACTATTTTCCCCATAGTATACCATATGCAATGAAAAGCAAAATCAAAGCATATGATATATTAAATTAAATGTTCGAAAAGATTTTAGAAAAGATATTTGCTAAGATATCAACTGATTTCCCCCGTTGCTGATATTTTTTGTAGATATTGATGCCAAGATGTTATCATCTTTTTAGGAGATTTTTTGTTTAATTTTGGAAAATCTTTTTCTTCAACATCCCCATTTATATTACCAAGCCCATCTATTTTTGTTATTTTTGAATTGCTTACATGAATGTCTTTCCATTTTATTTTTTTATAAATTAATGATAAATGTATATCTACCAATAAATTTCTTGCTTGATTATTTGTTAACCCCAACCTGTCTTTTTCATTAACAACATAATTTAGAATTAATGCATCTTTTATACATTTCCTTTTTATTTGTTCATTATTTAATTTTGTGTAAGTTACATTTTGTAATTTAATGTTATCATTCAGCCATTTAGCAAGATCAATTGCTAACTTTTTTACATCATTGTATTCCCCATATCTAAATATTTCCCCATTGCTTATTATTGTGTCTTTAATTATTTCCACACCAAATGTTGTATTACTAAAAGCTAACCCCTCAAGTACAGCAATTATTGGATCATCGTCTACATAATCGCAGCATAGTAGAAATATAGGATTCATTTTTATTATTAGTTGAAATATCTATAGACTATATCTTCATTTATTTGTGTATTGTCTTTGAACATGTTTATGAAATCCTGGAAATTACGTCCTTTATGTAGTTCATTAAGAAACATAATGCAATAATATCCACATCTTACGCTATCTATGTTTTGTATTTGTTTTCTATTGATATTAATTACATCAACATTACTTGGAATGTGTTCCATCCATTCTTCTGGTGGTTCTAAACCAAAACTATCAAAATAGTTCAATATGTTACCATTTTGTGAACAGTTTACCCAATGTGTGCCAAGACTTTCCATATCCCCTAAATTAATTATGCAAGGACTATGCTGATTTGTCATTGGCTCATCTCTGCTAAATACCCCCTTTAATGGTATGCCAAGGTCTTTGCACCAATTTATTAAATCAAAGTTGGACAACGGCTTATCTTCAAATTTCATCGTTTTTTTCGCTGCCTTTTACCAGTACCCTTTTTAGTTTTTGGTGGTTCTACCTTAACAGCAACAGCTTTTCTAGGCAATGCAATAGCACGTCGTGCTCTACTTACTAAAGCTGGATTAACATAACTACTGTAATGCCTATCACTTCTACCTACTGATGGTCCTCCTCCTGTCATCTTAGTTAAGAATTGCATGGCTAATGGTATTCCAACTGTTGCCAACAATGTGCCTAAAAATCCACCTGTTTGTTTAGTTCCATTTCCAAATTGTTTTCATAAAGCCATAAGCTGCATTGGTTCCATCATTTGAAGCATATGATCCATCTGTATTACTTGCTGCAAGTCTTTCTTAGTCATTCCCCTAAGATCTCCACCAAATATTTGTTTCAATGCTTGTTCTACTCCTAGATTTAATCCAACACTACCAAGAAATTTTGCTGCTGATTTTGCAAATCCTGGGAGTACTCTTTTTGCAACTGGTGTTGCCATAGATAATAAATTGCCAAGGGGACCCGCTCCTATTGTTGTTCTATTTTTAATTATTTGTGTTTTACTAAATTTTAATTTTGCCCCTGTACCATTTCGTTTAGCCTTTTGGATATGTTTTATTTGATTATTTGTTAACATTACGTCAACACCTGATCCATTAATATTATCTTTCTTTAGCTGAATTGTTACTTCTTCTCCTTTACGCGCGAATCGTTGTAATTTAGAAATCTGTCCTTTTGACAAATTCAATTTAAATGATGTATAATTGCTCATTTATTTATTCACATTTAAATTGAAACTTTAATATTTGAATTAATTCATTGGGATTATTTTATCATCCACTTTTTGGAAAATTATTTCTGATTCTCGTATAAGACATGCGTATATATCAAGATTACCCCCGCCAGTTTTAGTAATATTCATAGAAAGTGATAAAGTTTTTGCTTCGTTTGTAACCTCTTCTTCTTGTTCCCTAAAATCAAAATATAAAAACGGGAATATATCTTTGTATTTATCAAAAGGCAGACTTGTGCCTGTTCTTGTATTTTGACGGGAATAATTGTACTTCAATACATTATAATACATTCTAACTAGATCTGATCTTGTATATTGATTCAAGGTTGGGGTTTTAGTTTTATTACCCCATTGTAAATATGCTGTTTGAACGCTACCATTTGCACCATCTGTATTAAATGTATCAAAGGTATATGGATTTTTCCATGCTGCTTTTGGCCTTAATATAAATATGAAAGCATGTTTAAGTTTACTTATGCCAGGGCTTATTATCCATTCAATATTATTATTACCAAAAGGTGGACTTGCTACAACTTCTTCTTTTAGAAAACTTAGTGTTCTTGGTTTTAGGTAATTTGCTAAAACATTGCTTAATGCATCACCTTTGAATTCTAACATTGGCACCCATAGTTTCATATCAGTTACAACTACTCTTCCAGAAGTCTCTGCTGTAGCACCACTAGTTAGAATTTTTTCATCAAGCTGAAGATTTAGTATTATCTGCAATTTCATTGGTGGTAGTAATTCATTACGAAGAGATTGAAAGAAACCAAATCTACTAAGCGGAATAGCAGCTTGAACAATTTTTAAGTCATTAACTAAATCAGCACGTTTCTTAAAACCTTCACTACCACCAGCTGTAACTTTATACTTAGTTGCATCAGCCGTATCATCAAAGTAAAGTAATTCTGTTTGTTCAGTTGTTTCTACATAATCTTCTGAATTTTCTATCAAGGATTTAATGAAGACTAGATAGTTTATATTATTTGATGTTTCATATAACAAACGGCCATCACTTAACACTTTTATTGAATTAATAAGCGTAAATGAACCTGTATTTAATGCTAAATCTTTATCTTTTATCGTTGTACCATCTGCTTTTTTGTCTACTTTGAAATCTACTGTAATGTAACCATTATACCAATCATAGAAATTTGCTCGATCTTCTACTCTAAATGAATAATCTGTTTTATTTTGTGTTGCATTATTTGCAGGTGCTTGTAATGGATAATCAAGCATAATTTTAGTTTCAGTTATTTGTTGCAATTTTGTTGGATCACGAAAGCTCATTGTTTATTATAAGCAAATTATTTTAGTAATTTTTTAAATTTATAAATCTAAAATATTGTTTACATTTTTTCTAAAATCTTTTTTTACTTTTTTCTTTTTCTTTTTTGTTTTAGTTGTTTTTGGCGCCTCAGCAACAATTTCGTTTATACTTACTTTAGGCTTTCCTTTTATCTTTTTTATTAATGCTGTTGTTCCCTCATTTACTCCAGCTGTTATAGCCCCCTCAAGAGCTTTTTGGACACCTTTTTTAGCTACTTTTTTTGCAGTTTCCTTAGTTAATGATTTAGTTATTTTTCCAAGTATGTTACTGAAGAGTCCAGATCCTGTAAATGCATCTGGATGATCTATTAGTATTTCTCCAGTGTTTGAATGTGTTGGATGCCAATCACCAAATTCAGGTATATATTCATATTGTCGTTCATCTACAATGTTATTCATTGTTTTTTATTAATAGTATAATAATATCTCTTTTGCCTTTTCTAAAATCTTATTATATAAATTTTTATTTATTTTTACTCCACGGCTGTCTTTTGATGATCTTAATTTAGTTAACATTAATCCAACACGTCTGCGTAATAGTTTGCTGGTATTTCCAGCTTTGATTGATGCTAAAGCTATAAATATATCATTAGTTAATTTATCTGTATTTCATATTCTTCATCTATATTGCGCCAACTATATACCATTGTTATAAGACTTGATAATGCAACATAATGAGTTTGTGATTCATCTAAGATAATTGGTCTTTCATATTTTAGAGTAAAATCATGTGTTTTGTTTGCTGGATTTTGTTTTAATGCATTTCTACTCGTCACGATTAGGTGAACAGGTGGTATAACATTTACATTCGTTGCCATAATTTTATTCTTTTATTATACTCATTTAATTTTTGTTTAAATTTTGCAATTAATTTATTTGGTTTACGCAAAGACATAAATTTCATTTTGAAGTAGTTATTGCGAAATGTATTCACGGATAGTCCCTTCATTGCATCTTGCTGATTAGCGTTCATTTATTTTAATAATGAAGTTCAATATTTTCTCCAGTACTTTTTGAATACATGTAAATATGTTCTTCTACATTCATTAATGATGTAGTATAGCCATTCCAAGAAGAATTTCCAGGTGCATGAAGTCTATTAACATGTAATTCACAACTATCAGTAACTTTAACTTGAACAGTAATTTTAATTTCTTTATGATACCATGATTCAGGAATAATAATGAATTTTTCATCAATGTGCATAATTTTTGCTTCTTCATTTCTAGATGTTTGTAAGCCACTACTTGCTAACGTTTTATTACCAGGTGTAGGCATCTTAGAAATTCCAGCATATAATATGTCATTACTCACTAAAGTTTCTAATTTAAACCTAAAATAATAATTTCCGCTACTACCTTTGCTGCCAACGTTAATTAAAGTTTTTAGAAACAATACAGATTTTCTTTTAGTTACCTCATTTGGAAAATGGCCATGTACATAGAAATTTAATACAAAGTGAGGAATATCAATATAATCAGTATCTGTGCGAGACCAGCGGCTACTAATAATTTTTGATTTACCATGAACAAAAGATGATTTTTTTATTTCAGTTGATGTTTCCATTTTATTTAGTTATATATATTTTTCTTCTACTATAAAACTTAAAATGGCCAAATGATTTAATAATGTATAAAGTATTTGAACTATTTATTGGTGCTAAACTTGGATTATTATATGACACTAATTTTAATGTGACTTTATTATACATTGTTTCTACCTGATTTATATTAATACGATTAACTTTAGCTATAGTAAAATTATTAGTTAATGCAATATTTGAATTAATTTCTGCATATTCAGCTATTAATTTCCATACTCCCATATTAGTATAATTACTTTCAAACATTATTTGCGTTAAATTAATTTCTCTTGGGAAAGTAAATGTAATAGAGCTATTATTTGAAAGAATTACAGAAGGTAAATTTAAATTAAAATTATAAGCAGGATTAAGAATATCTTCACCATTAACGTTAGTAGTAACATCATTTCCTTTTACTAGTTTATCAAAATTTCTACTAGTTATTGCTCTATGATTATCAGGGGCAGGCAAATCTGTTTCCACTCTTATCCATAAAGATCTATCACCTGTTTCTAAATTACGTTGTCGAGGCACAATAAAATGTTTATCATATTCTATATTATCAATTATACTACTATTAACCCTACCATTTAATTTTATATTGCGCGCGCCTATTACAAATATACTAATTTCTTTATTAATGGTTCTACTTGAAACAGCAAATCTAATTTTAGAGTCAACTTCATCATCTAATACAGCCATATTAAATTGTAAAATACTAGAAAAATCACCTTTCAATACTTCAATATCATGCAATACAGTATTTCCTCTTGTAACTAAATTTTTCAAATCAACATTAAAATCTTTAGTAAATGCTTCAATACGCATACTATAATATCTAAGTTTCAACTTACCAAAATTAATTTCAACTGTTCCATCTGTCTTATCTGACGCTAGACTACAAATTATATGTGATCTCTGATAATGAATATCATTAGTAAAATCTCTAAAATCACCATCTATGAAAGTACTAAAACCTGTAACTCCAAATTGGTTAGACTTTAGATTATTAAATATATTATATGTGCTTATTAAGCTTGAAGATACTGTACTTTTTGAAACTAAATCTTGTATTTCATCTTTTCTCATAAGTTCAGGTGCGGCTATTTCTGATAAATTACCATGTTTTAATCTATCGATTGTAACTGTTGGTAAATTAAAAGTTAATGTATCAGCAGCATTATTTAATAAATCTTTTCTGGTTTCAATGGTAAAGATGTCTCTAGTTAATTTAGAACCGGCTTTATTAGTTCCAACGCTTTTGAGTACAATTGTATTGTTAGT
Source organism: Umimayanthus kanabou (assembly GCA_025403525.1). NCBI lineage: Eukaryota > Metazoa > Cnidaria > Anthozoa > Zoantharia > Parazoanthidae > Umimayanthus > Umimayanthus kanabou. The sequence goes on along the minus strand of JAOBYH010519928.1, from coordinate 2,634 downwards.
TGAATCAGATGTATCTTTAGTGCTACTAAATCCACTTAATATTGTACCTGAAATATTATCTGTATATTCCTGAACTTCATCTTTCCTCATTATTTCATTTGCAGATATTTGATTTAGTGATTTCTTATTTCTAGTGAAGTAAACATTAGGTAAACTAAATATAAGTGAATCAGATATATTTGTTCTTATGTCACGTCTATTAGCTATGCTAAATACTTCACGTTCTTGTTTAACATTTTGATTATCATTGTAAACACTTTTTAAAACTAAACGCCTAGTAAAATTATTAGTAATTTCACTTGTAACTAAACCTAATAATGCATTAGTTCTAGGCACATTAAATAATTCTATAATTTCATCTTTTCTAAGAATTTCAGGAGCTGTAATTCTACTAAGATCTGTATGTTTACTACGACTTAATACTGTTGTTGGTGTAGTTATTGTTAAAACATCTGCTTCATTATCTTTACGATCTTTTCTAATATTTACACTAAATATTTCGCGAGCAATAGGAGCTGTACTTATAGTACTTACATTATTTGTTGAATCAGATGTATCTACATTAGTTGAAAAACCAAGTAATCCTAAACTTGGACTAGAGTTTATAATTGCTTGAATTTCATCTTTTCTAAGGACTTCTGAATTAGCAATTTGGCTTAGATTATTATGTTTGCTACGTTTTAGTATAATTGTTGGAATAACAAATTCAAGGAAGTCACTAAGATTATTTTGAATGTCTTTCCTAGTATTTACAGTAAAGACATTTCTAACTTTTGGATCAGATTTGAGGATGCTGATATCTACTTTAGGATCTGTATTTATTAGTTCAGTACCAAATCCAGTTAATACTTCAGATTCACCACGCGGACCTGTGGGCCCAGTAAATCCTCGAGGACCTTGTGCGCCTGAATCACCTTTAGGTCCTGCTTGACCAGCTGGGCCTTGATCACCTTTAGGTCCTTGTAAACCTTGTAAACCTTGTGAGCCAGCTGGTCCTGACGGTCCTGACGGTCCTGACCCTCCTGTTAAACCACGTGAACCTTGGTCACCTTTATCACCTTTATCACCTTTAGGCCCTTGTAAACCTTGAGGACCTGGTGGGCCACCTCCAGATATAACAGTAGTATTATTTTCATTATTATCATTTAGATCTCCATTAAATCTTCCCATGTTTTTTATTTATTACTAAATTGTTTCATTAAAGTTTTTTAAGGTTTTTCCATTATTTGAATCATGATACAAAAAGGAAAATGGTTGTCTAACAGCCTTATTATAATCAGTTAGGTCTATTCCAAGTTCATTTGCAATTCTACGATTCTCCCTTGGATTAAAATTAAACAAACACCAATGGCTAGTATTTTCACGAATATTTTTAGGAACTTTAAAAAAACTTTGGCTGAGGTACACGCAATTACAATTGTGATGTCTACCTTCAATGAAGTATTTAATTAATTGGTTTTGATTACGCTCACCTACTAAATCATCAAATATTATTAGCTTTTTGGAATCGGGATCACACTCCTCAGCACTTTTTTCTAATGGTACTACATTGGTTGAAGGCTCAATTACATTATAGCCTACTTTTGGATTAACTCTTCGATCAAAATCATTTAATAGAAACTGGTATTTGTCTTGCTGTAGATTCTTAGCAAATAAGTACATACAATCATAATCTAGCAAGCCTTGATACATCATATTTAATAATAAATTAGTTTTACCTTTACCAGATGGTGCTACTAAGCACATTCTAAATGAATCTCCAAACATTGAATTACTTCTTTGTTTAATTTTTGGACATGTATTGTCAAAATTTTTTAGCTTCATTTTTATTTATATATTAAAATATTTTTGTTTGCATTAAAATATTTTTGTTTGCATTAAAATATTTTTGTTTGCATTAATAAAATGAGCGTTCAAGAATGGCAAGAACTAGCAAAAAGAAAAATAAAAACTCAAAAACAAAAATCAGAAATAAGAAATATTCTTTACCAGGAAAAATTAAAAAGAAAAGTTGATGAAAAAACTTATGAAAAATTGTTTGAAAGCATACCCAGGAAATTAGGCGAAATAATTCCAAAAGCTATTGCTTCATCTGTAGCATTACCTAAGAAAAAAGATGATGAAGAAGTATTACCTGGAGATAAACCAAGCACAAGTTATGTAACAGATGATGACGATGATGAAACAGAAACAGAAACAGAAACTGAAGAAGAAACAGAAACAGAAACTGATTCTGAATTACCATCTTATGCTAAATCAACATCAATTGATTCAAAACAACCAAAATTACAAGATATAAGAAATATGAAAGACTTATCACAATTACAAAAAGTATTTGACGATAATACATTAATAGCACAAAAAGCATCTGTTCCTGTTAGTAGATATCTTGCTAAAGAACCAAATAGAATTATTTCAAGCAAAAGCAAATACTTCCCTAATATACCTGTTATTGAAGTTGATAAAATAATGTCGCGTTCAAGACTTAGAAAAGAAGTAGCACAACTAAGATATAAAGAATTAGCAAAAAAAGGTAGTGGAATTAGTAGAATATATGATACAGATAAATTAACTAATGATATATTTATAGCTTTAGCATCAATCAAAGCTGGAAATACCAGCAAACTATTACGC
>JAOBYH010518817.1:0-14920 GCA_025403525.1 Umimayanthus kanabou | reverse complement strand
CGTCAAATGAACGAAGAAGCTACTCCTGCAAACACAAAATCCACCTGTTTGGTTAATACTAAAACAACTATCCCCCTTAGTGTCGGTGCCTAGTGATTTAGATATTTACCTCACCGCTACGCGGTTCGGTAAATATCAATCACTAGTCAGCTCCACTTCAGGGGATAGTTGTTAATTATTTAGCTCATGACGCATTCTCCATTTACAGTAAAATATATAATCATGCTACAGTTAAGAGTCAGTTCTCACATTAGCCATAATATGCGAGCTAGGAGGCTACGTAAACCCGTAGGTTTTCAAGTTAGTCCCCCTTACTGCTAGAATTTACAAGATAAGAATTCTTGGAGTTTCATAAGGAAGCCTTGTTTGCCGATTGTTTGATCAAGTTTCGAAACCCAAGTAAAAATGACCAAATATGAAGATTTTGGCGAAAATGGTATCGGTGTTTAATGAAAAGTCTAATAGACCATTCCGAGCTTCCTCGCTAAATTCCTACTGATCCATCCAAAAAAAGACCTTCAAACTGAAGGATATGAAATAAAAAATTATTTTGTTATTGTTTCTGATGTTGTTGTTGTTCCTTCTTCGAAAGCTAAGATGATCAGGAAATCATACTGAGACTGTTTATGGGCCTGTAGATGGCTAATAAAACCAATCGGGCACGAAACATGCGATTGCGGTGTGGACAGATATCTGTCCGGGCGTCCGATTGACACGAAACATGCGATTGACCCCCCTCCCTCAAGTGTCCGTGTAATTTTTTTTTGTTCGAGGCTTGTAGGCTTAATTGTATTAATTGGAGATAAATGGAACGGTTAATTAGAGGGCATTAAACGGCTATCTGATTTTTGTGGCACTTATCGATGATACAACAACAACAAAAATACAATCATTAGTACTCCTGGGTAAATTACAGTTTACAAAGGCAGAAAGGTAACGAAATTGAATGCAGACCACCTGTAACAAATAATTTTTATCATTATTATTATTATTATTATTTTTACTATTATTATTATTATTATAACCATAGAGGCTAATCGAGACAGGTGGCCATTAAAAGAGTTATTGCAATGGTTATGTGTCAATAGAGAAGATCAGAATGCTCATTTTTAGTAACTAGAGACAGCTAAAAACAAGTACCTGCAAAAGCAACAACATCAATTACATAAAACAAAAACACATAGGTTCCTGGGAGAATTTTTAATTTTAAACAATACTTTACATATACTGAGCCGAGGAAGCTAAATACCCTTGTTTTGTGCCCACGTATGTCCTAAGCGTTTGACTTTTTGGACAGCAGTCCCGACTAGGTTCGTCATCAAACGTTACTTTTGTTCAAAATAGAAACTTGTGCTGCCACGAAACTGCCCGTCGAGGTCAAGTCCCTACAACTGGCATTACAATGAAATTGAGCGGTAGATTTGATATTCACGAAATGCAACCAAGGTGGAAATCTGCCTTGCCTTTCTTAAAGTGTATATAACACATTTGGGATTTTTTCTTATTCCGGATTTCTACGACATTCTAATTAAGCTACGTGGCGAAAAAGAAAGTTGGATTCGGATTTTCCTTCAAAGGGAAATTTGCAATATCACGTCCGGTTTCGAAATGGCCGAGCAAAAGGAAGAATGGGCCCGAGATGCAAACAGGAACTCGTCTGCAAGTGCTTGATATTAGCAGGTTTGGGGTTGTATCTTGAGTGCTGCAAATTTTCTTTATTATTTTTGGACCAGTTTCTATAGAAGTGTTTACAGAGTTTCACGTCGAGTCCCTGTTGTGACCTCATGAGCATTGTCGAGTCTATTCTCCCACTTGTTCGATCATTTTGAAACCGGAAGTGATTTTTGCCATGTTAAATTGCTAATTTCCCCATGATGAAACATATCCGAATGAAACTTTCTTTATTGCCACGTAGCTTAGAATGTCGTGGAGACCCGTAAAAGAAAAAAAAATCCCAAATGTGTCACATACACTTTTTAAAGAAGTAATTTGGGATCAAAGTATGTCCTGAAAAGTTGGATATTTCAATAGTTTTTGCAAACTGTGTGATTTAAGAAATTGGGACCTGCAGTTTGCAAATTTGTTTTGATCTGCGTTTATCCTCACGAGTTAGTTTTTGAAGAACTCAGTTTTTTGGAATTCAGGGCTTGTGAAAATTGTTACTTGAAAAGGCCCATAGTTTCCTAGCCCAGGTCAGTGAAATTTAACCAACTATTTTGACCAACCAAGACAAGTTTGTGCTTAGAAGTAGTCCTTTTAAAACTGTTTCCAAAACCTTGTCTTCGGTCAAAAAATAAACAAATAAAAAACACAATTCTTAACTAGTACCTACCCTCCCCTCTGCCTCTTTTTCACCGCATGGGCCGCCATGTGTCGCGTGCCCTGGTCGCGTATGACGTCTTGCATGTGACGAAATTTATTACACGTCGGTCGATATTGCGTTGCATGGTGTCGAGGCACAAACAAAATGGCGGCCATCAGTCGTAGTCAGAAGATTATATTTTGAGCAACAAGCGAAGAAACCGCACTCAAAATGGTTCAGTTAAAAGTTGCTAAGTGTCCATCGGATAGGCTATCGCTGTCTAACTGCCTCATTGTCAATGAGAACGATTTTGACGCGGACGTGGTTAGGTAAGTTCTGGTTTTTAAAAGTTCTATCAGTATTCAGAGTTCTGTAAGTGTAATATCACTTCCGTTTGAAATTTGGTTCAGGTTTGCTTTTCTTTTGTACTGGATGTTAAGATCGGATAATCCGCCAGGCCATGGCGTTTGTAATGCGGCTGTTTCTTCAAAATAGTGTGTGTCTCACTCTGCTTATGTTTTAATGTTAAATGTATATACACAGACCTTCCAACCTCTGAAATCCCCAAACCTTGAGGAAATTAACAGGAAAAAACCTTGAGATTTGGGTCTCAAACCTTGAGATTTACACAAAAGCTCCAAAATGAAGTAAACACAACACTAGCCGCGGTACTAGCAATGTTCAAACTATTTATCACTGCAAACTGTGGTTACCTTTTTAGTGTTTGTGAGTATAGTTTCTCACCACTGCTTTTTTTAATATCTTGAGCATGAATAATCCAAAATTCTTTCCCATACTGCATCTGTGAGACCCCACATTGCACAAAATTATTGCTCCAAACCAATATGACTGCCAAGCAAGTACAGAAAATAACACAGGTTTAATTTCAAAATGAATTTGATCAGGACTATCAATCGTTTCGGCTCACCGTGAGATTTGGAGGTTAAACCATGAGACTATGAGATGACACCTGAAACCGTGAGTCTCACGGTGAAACCGTGAGAGTTGGAAGATCTGTATACATACTACAGCAGCTACCTCTTGAGGGACTCATGATTTTCAACATCACGGTCTCACGATTTAAGCCACGGAAATCTCACAGTTTTTCTAAATCTCACAAATTTTGAGGTCCGTAGTTTATTGTAGTTTAATAACACAAAGTGATGCACTAGACGTTTGACCCATATCCTATGAATAGGTTATTCATCAATCTTACAAACCGGCCACTATTTCCAAGTTCAAACAGTGGATTTCCAGTGTATGGAACGTTGATAACCCGAAAGGCTAAATATATTGTAATGCCAGCTATCAACAAGTAGCAGTACTTATTCTTTCACTTCATATGAGTTTAAGGTTGCTTATCATTTGTCCAGTCTGGCCAGTCCGACCAGTCAGTTCTTAAATGGAATGCACAAGTTCTAAGAACTGGTTCTGTCCAGAATGGCCCTGCTCATGATCAGAGCCGCTCAGTTCTTCTGCTCTGGTGAGCCAAAGCCCGAGAATTTGGAGAGTTAGGGTAGGGAAAAAATGTAAGCACACCTTGGACCTTTCCATTTAAACTGGCCAGAACCAGTTCTTTTTGGGCTGCCCAGACTGGACAAATGGAATGCAACCCAAGCTTGTCAGAAAGTTTAATGGTAATGAAAAATGTTTTTAAGTATTTCAGCAGGCGTAAGCATTGCTTGTTGACATTTTAATTAAAAAGCTTCAGTCAATACTTGTATATACTGATAATACATGTACATATTTATTTTTATGTTTACATATGACCGAATACATGTATGTGTATTTTAAATATTTTTTAAATTGCAATATGGAATTATTTTACCAAGTTGCCAATTCTATTCCTGTTCAAAAGACATGTTGAAGTGCGTACTGGAGGCCCTAAGGGGTATATATTCACCATTAAAGTGTCGGAAGATATGTCACCAGGATCTGTTGGGTTTAGCCTTGTTCAGGTACATAATCTATTGTCTAGTGTTTGACCCTAGTTTATCAGTGTCTTTCTCAAATTTTAGGACACCATCTTCATCATTGTATTTTTCAGTTGTGCTTCCACAACTGTAAATTAAAAGTGTTTTCAAAAGTTAATATATAACCATTGATGAGGAAATGAAATGAGAAGTTTCTAGTATGCTTTTACAGAACACATACACATCAATCTTACAGCATACCTGTAGTTTCTGTCAATCTTTTGTCAGAAAATAACTGTTGGGGAATATTAAATATCTTGAGTTATAATTTATAGTTGCACTTCATGAACTGATCTGTACAATGGAAGCACACTTACAAGTGTATAGATCTGTTGTAAGTTGAATGTTTTGGGCACATAAAAATTTGAACAAATATATACCGTAAAATCCCACATTAAAGCCTGGGCTAACATATTAACTAGTTATATTTAGTGGTTTTGGTTGGGCTCTTAACCATGCGGAGAGGGCTTAATTACATCTGCCCAGAGTTCCACACACATTTTGAAACAAGCAGATACTGTGTGAGAAATAAGTTAAACAAGAGGCTTTGCCAAGCCTGACTCGCGGCCCCTCGTAATTGTTTTAAAAAAGACTGAAACAGGCACAGCATATACTTTGATCTCACCTGTTCAGCATAATTCATACATTATTTGGTAACTGTACTACTGAGACTTGATCTCGTGTAACGCAAGTGATGAACAATCGTGACATCTGACCCTGATTTTGATCCCGTAGATAAAATGTGTTGCTTCTAAATAAATTGCAGAGACCAATTTTTCTGGCGGCTCGTGGAAGTCTAAACAGTAAATTCCCGGGAGTGAAAAGCACTTGATCTTTTTTAGACTTCTGATATACTTTTTTTCACAAATAATCAAACTCTTTTAGGTTTGCAAAGCAACCTAAATTATCGACAGCCGTGATGGCCTGTGCTCCCGAATTGATATTTCTAGAAGGCCCTAGAAAGGCCTAGAAATAGCAAATAGCTTATCGCACAGCCACGAGTAATTAGAAGGCAACCAATGGGCTAATCTTGCATATTAAATGTGACATGACGAAAAATAAAAAGAACGGAGCCGAAACCTCAACTTGCTGCTTACATGTACGGCCATGAGTAAAAAACTGTGTACCATACCTTTACCTGTAGTGCTGTTAAAACTATTTTGGTGTGTCACAACAACAACAGAACTTTGATAGAAATGTCTGTATAGTACTTATTAATAAATAGTATCATAATGATTCTAAAGTATGATTAAAACTATTGCTCCATACTCCACTAACATTCTAGCTTCTTAACTTTTGGTTTGAAATTGTCAGACTCTTACAAGGAAGTAAGGAACTATAAATAGAAAGGGGTGTGAATGTCATTTGAACTGCACCAGAATACAACTTTAACACTTGATGGGATTTTCAGTAGTGTAGCAATGTGACCAAATTGGTCATTACTGTATTATGGAGTCCTAACAAACTTTCTAAAACGAAGTGCAAAATTGCTAAACCTGAAAGAAAACAGCTAGCCAGAATAATGTTCTAGATTGTATGTGTAGTTTCATTAAAGTTTGCAGTACATGTAAGATTCTATAAAGTTAAAACAGACAGAGCAAAGACTAGTATGTACATGTTGTTGTACATAACTGACTATAATTTTTTTCTACTTTGTTTTTTTTGCAGAGAAAATGGACAATGGTAGCACTTAACAGCCAAATAGATGGTAATGTTGTCAGTGGAATTTAGTTTTGGAAATTTCTGTAAATATACAATATGTAATATTTAGTTTTTTTTGCAAGTTTATATGCATACATGCATACACTTACATGCTTACAAGTACATACAGTCAATCAATTAATTAATTAATTAATTAATCAATCCAATTAATGGCAGCTGTAATTATAAGTAATTCTTTTTTTAACAACAGATTTGAATGCTTAATTAATCTAAAAAAATGTATTTTGCAATCCCTATCAATATTACAATTGAAAGTGTTCTTGTTCTCCAACATTTGAGCTGTTGTTGGTTGTTAGATCTTTGGGATTTAATTTTAAAATGTGTTAAATGTGCTCTAAGGTTAACACTGTATTATTAAATACCAAAGACTGGATATCGAATTTCTGGTAATCTAATTGGCTCTCTAATCACAGTATAAATCCTATATCCTGTAGTTTGTCCAAATACGGAAACTGACAATTTTATCATGGAAAATTTTCCCTCAAAATGGCCGAAAACTCAAGTCGGTAGAAAATAAAATTTGAGATATTTTGATCCAGTGTTTGGTATTTAATAAAACAATTATTCCACTCACGCTTGTTGGATATGAGCTTATGATAGCCGACTCAGTGCTTCGCACCTCATCCGCTATCTAAAAGCTCATATTCAATACGCATTCGTGGTATAATTGTTAATTATAATTTTTAGAGTCTTGTGTGAAGAACTCTCACTGTTACTTAATAACTAAAAATGAACCACACTGATCAGCATTGAGTGTATCTTAGGATAAGTACATGTTGTGCTAACATCTACTATAAGAAACTCTGCGGGTACTAAGCTACTCAAGTATGTGGTTTGACCAACAAGGTTTGTTACTTTTAATTTACCAAACTGATATTTTCAGCATTCATCTTTCTATCAGAGCAAATACTGATTATGTAAATATTTAGTAACATAATTTTATATGACTTATACTCTGGAATAACTATTAGTTAATGATTGACATGTGATAAGTCATAACATTGCTGTTTTTGCAGTGCTTCCATTCAGATTTGATGACAGCTCATACTTGTCCAGCATAACTGTTGAAGCAGATTTTCTTCAGAAAGCCAGGTACAATGTACAACTGCAACCTGTCTAATTTGTTCTTTTTACTGTACATAATCATTGTACATGTATACATGATTGTATATTAATTAAATATTAGGCATGTTTTAAAATGCACTGTACTGTAGGACATACCTTTTAATATATGACAGGTGTTCTGTTTGGCTAATGAATAGCAGAAAATATGAGTTTTTATACCAGAGGCTAAAGGTACTTGTGAATATTAATTCCTATTAATATAAACTTAAAAATCACTGTTTGTGTCAATATGCTGTGACACTAAAACATTCAGAGATTCCAACGCTTCTTTTTTCTTAGGAGTCTCCTCTTTTTGGTTGAATCTCTATTTCTCTCTTTTTTTTTTATCAAAATCTTGTACAACAACAACAACAACTTACAACAACATTTTATTTGCAAAATACATATTTTTCAATTTTGTCATGCCTGCTAATAGCATGGCTAATCGAGGCGGGCAGAGATAGGATTACACTAAATAAATACATTTACAAAATAAATAACAAAATAATTATGGCAAATAATGTGATTCAGTTTTATATAACATTTTAATATAGATATAGATATATTGACGTAACGAAGTAAATGTGAGATGTTATGGCAAAGGAAAATTCATATTTTCAGTTGTTAAGATATAATTGTCTTGTTCAAGAAGTGTAGTGTAGTGAATATTTCAAAAATTTGGTGAACTTTTTTAAAAAGATTAGTAGCTTTTTTTGCATTAAACAGTTCTGTCTAGGGATGCTGGGTTGGCAGGGGACAATCTGAAAGCAGCTATGATAAACTGGGAGGTGTGGCATTTAGTTGTGCAGGGAGTCTTGGCCGAGGCCGAAGGATGATGGTGATGATGAAACAGTGAAAATAATCTTATCTTTTGCAACGATACTGCCACTTTCTCTTCCCCAGCTGTCCCTATTTCCCATCCTGATCCTCACTCCTGTTACTTTTGTGGAGACGGTAGTGAGCAAAATAGGCAGCACTTGACTTGCTTTTAATTTTATTTAACTATAAAAGAAGGAAAATTCATCAGTCAGGGGGGGGGGTCCAAGTGTCAGGATTCCCTTGTCCCATGGACCCAAATCTCCTTTTTTTCAGTCTCTTGGTGTTGGGATCTCTAAATATTACAAACACTCCACAGTCTGTAGAGCACTTGAGAAGCAATCTTGAGAAAAACTTGGCTTCATCTCATGTTCCTGTTATACTTCTCTTGTGCTCTAGAACTTCCTAGACAGTGTAAACTTATACTGGTTGACTTGGGGAGGGAGCTTGATACAACCCTTTGTCATGAAAGGGTGAGTTCAAAAAGAACATTTTGAGAGCATAATTATACTCTTTGTTAATAGTAAACAGGATAAAATGCAGCACTTTTCTGCTGAGGTCAGAATTTGGCATCGTACATGCAACTGGTGCTGTATAATTATATGATAATATTAGTTTTCACAGCTTGCTAGTCCTTAGTTTTGTTGATATTGTTTTCAGAGTAACTCAAGATTCATATGACACCGACAAGATGGCAGAAGAGTTCACAAATGTCTTCTTTGACCAGGCTCTGTCTGTTGGACAGCAGGTTTGTACAGTTAATTATTAATAATTTAATATTTAAATAATAATTTATTGCAACAATTATGATACTTTGTTATTTAGTATATAGCGCATTCTCCTAAAAAGCCTGACCGTGCTTTGCATGTGTACTGTCTAGTATAAAATTAAAACTAATAGCTTCAAAAAATTTATATATTTTTGCATCGAATTTAAAAAATATAATTATAATATTTGTTATAAGTATTAATAACAAAAAATAAATTTTTGTGAAAAAATTCCTACTTCAGCAATCTAGCTCCAAAACTGTTGAGAATGTAATTTAATAATATAAAAAATAAATTGTTGACAAATGAAATGAAAATTCCCGAACATTTGTGAACAATTTTGAAATATTTTCAAAAAATTTCTGAAGTTCCCCAAAACTATTTCTTAACTTTTCTCAACTCTTTCCAAAGAGTTTTCACAGTCAAGCATTGAACCAATCAGAGGCCAGCATTTTTTGTAGGACTGGTGTGTTATTAGTAATTAAGTACAGATTTATGTACAGATAGTTGAATTTCAGAATGAGAAACAATTAATTGTTTATTTTGCTAATGGGTGATGAACAATACTTAACATTTATTTTTGATTGGTTTTAACCCATTAAACCCCAAATGAGGCAAATGATATGCTGCTAAATTCTTCTAAGTGGTATCTGTAGTTTCCTTTTAAACAGTTTGTGAGAATTTTACTTTTCTTATTGGATGGCATGCAGTGTGTGATCAATTTCTGTATTCTCACAACAAAACAACTTATTTTGTGTTGATATTGTATAATGTAAGGAGAAGATGGTGTTGATCTTAAATTTGCTGGGGCTAAAAGGGTTAAAAATAAATGAATGTCACTTGAAAAACTTGAACTTTTGTGTGTGAAAACAGACAATAAATTTGACTTTGTGAGGTAAAACAAAAATTTATGAACTGTATCTTTAATGAATAATTGTAATTATAATAATAATAATAATAACAATATCAACAATATCATTAATAACAATAAATTTAATAATAATAATAATAATAACAACAATAATAATAATTATAAGAAGAAGAAGATGAACTATAAAAGTTACATAGCCTCTTAGAATCCAAAATCTAAAAATCTCAATGTGCTTACAGGTATAAAAATATATATAAATTAAGAATTTAGAATTGTGATTTGTTCTGGTTTTTCTCACCATCAGGCAGTATTCAGCTTCCATGACAAAAAATTATTGTTGCTTGTAATAAAGAGTATGGAAGGTATGTACATGTATGCTCTAAATGTATAGTGTTATAGTATTGTCCAAAATGTTGGTGGTTGTCTCCCCACCTAAGGGTGGTAAAAAATTGTAATTAATAATTATGGACCAGGGTTTGGTATACACTGCAGTTATCTCCTCACATCAGTCTGGTATAACATCTTGTGGGTACATTTAGCATTGTCAAATCATAAATAAAATAATGTGGGCCAGGATTTTGGTGGTTATCTTCCTACATCAACTGGTGATGCCATATATGATGCAATTTGGTAACATTTAAAGGAGTACTTAGCTAGTTTGAAGTACAGTGTAATTTTTTTTATTGTACATTTTATTAAGAGTTTGCTAATAAATATAGCTTACGTGGAGTTCAAACAGTTTACTTGTTAACTAGATGTAGTAGTGTTCAGGTTTATGAGTTCAGGGAACTTTTCTTTTTGTAGTTATTGATGTTGGACTGCTGGGGTCTTCGACTGCACGAGAGAGCACAAATGTAAGTACTATAGTTCAGCTGGGATTTGGATAGGAAATCTTTAGCACAAACATATTTATTTATTTATTTTAATATTTACAACATTTGCTGAATGTGGTACTCAGCGGGAGCACAGACCTGCAATAGGACATGTGGTCCCTTCTACATGTAGGCCTGGCTCCCTTTGTAGGGGAGGAGGTGACAGTCCACAACACCGGCATTAGTCTACATGTACTCTTATGGACAAGTGTGTGGGTTCTTTTAAGTCCCCAATAGAATGTCAAGGGACAAGGTCAACAGCTTAACATCCCTGTCCATGGATGGTGTGGCAAAAGAAGGTCGCCCAAAGATCAACCCTCAACCAGGCTGGGGATTGAAACTGGGACCTTCTGGTTGGCTGTCAGAGATCCTACTGACTGTGCTAACCTCACACACTCGTCAACACAGAAACTTTAGTTGATCACCCTCTAAACTCATAAAAATGGGGGGAAAACCAAAGGGTGAGTTGTGTGTTCCAGCACAGCCCAGGGCATGACCATTTGCCTGTGTGCTCACTGTGAAGCATTTTGTTGACTTTGTAAATGCTCTCTGCCCTCTTGCTCCACACAAAGAAACAATATCAAGCACCCATTGAAACGAAATACAGTACAAAACCTGTACTTGACCTGCTTCAGTTTTAGACATACTAATGTACTGTAAGTAGTCCAAATGTATACATTAAGTTTCCCATATTATATTTCAAAATTGCAAAGATCAAACAACTGAAAACCATAGTTTCAATGCTATATTGAGTTTCTGCAACTAATTTGAGATGCACAGAACACTTAAATATAGATTTTTGATGTAAATATTTTCATAATGTTAAAAGTTATTTACGAATTACACTGCATGAAATTGCAAAACATGTGTGTAGTTGGACACCCTGATGTGCATTTACATATAATTATACATGTACATGGAACAGAGTGAATCTTTTTGAATGTGAAGTTATGTGTACATATACATGTATCTGAATGTGAAAGAATTTATTTTGTCCCAGATTTGAGGCTCTCTTTTGTTAGTTCTGGGAAAGACCCTTAACTTGGTGACATACAGTATGTGAGTTACTGTAGGCTGTAGTTTAAAGCTGCACTACATTGGTCTCAACTGCTTTATAGTTGTACATGTATCCAGAAGGTCTTTCAGTTTCGACATTAATGATTATATTATTTATATGTTTTGAGAAAATTGTTAGTACATTTCACTCATTTCACTGTCCCTGTGTAGGTGTCAGTTGGAGTCGTTACCAGGAACACACAAGTTGTGTTTGAAAGGGCTGAGGTAAGCAGTGTTTCCTTCTGGACAGCTACTGCAACTTTTACTTTTGTCAAAACTACTTTTCCCTGGCTGCTGTTGACTGTAATATCATTTCTTATCATGTTTCACTGGGTTTGTGTTCTAGGGCTCAGCTCTAAATCTAACGGGAAAAGCTAAGAGGTGAGCAACATATATATCTGGCATTAATAGTGGTAATAGATTCAGTGAATTATCTTTCTTACATTTTCTCTGGGTTGGCATACACAATATTTATGCTGCCATATTTTGGCATCTTAAATCTGATGATTAGTTGGGCTTTAGGAATTGTCTGTTTTACTTGAAAGGATGTCATCCTTTGGAAAAACAGACAGACAGAATTGCAAGTACATGTAGTAATGAAATACAACTGGCGAAAAGACATGACAGAAACAGGCATACATGTATTTCTTAACAAACTGGAAACACAGAAAGAGGGATGGGGATTGTATGTTGACTGAATACGGCAGTGTCTTATTGAAATGTATTGAGTCAGTTTTCTTAACAACTGGGTTTGTACAAATTTAATACCTTCAGCAAAGCAGCCACTCAATCAATCATCAGCAGAGACTGGGACTTCACCAAACTGGGGATTGGTGGACTTGATAAGGTTTGTGACTGGCGGTGACTGTCCTTGCAAACTTTGCCTGTTCTGAAGACGTACATGTATCTTGCTAATGTCAATTCAGAAGACTTGATCTGGTCGTCATTTCTAGTTAGGGAAGGTTGCCCTATCTCAGCTACGTGTTTGGTTATTCTGGATACGAACATGTATATGTATATATATTTTTACAGGGAGTAGACAGAGTTTAGCTGCTACTTAAATGAGTCCAAACTGCTAGCACTAACAATGTCATTACTAGTTAAAGCATTCCATTCATGAACAGTTTTGGGAAAAAAGGAGTATTTGTGTTGATAATCAAAGAATAATTTACAAACTGATAAACTGACTGGGGCTGAGAGGACTAAGAGAGTTGTAGTTTCTGTTTGCTAAAGCGTCTTTTTGTTCACTTCTAACTTCTAAATATTTTGAAACAGCAAAGCGAGTAACACCTGTACATGTACAAAGGCCGAACTAAATGCAAAAATACTTTAGTGCTCAATCCTAGTCTAAAATAATGTTCTTCTCACTGAATTCGCATGACGTAGTAATTGGCTACAATATGTAAATGCTTGCAATAATCACGAAGAACATATGTAGTTATATTGGTGTTCTAGGACAGGGATTGCAACCAGGGTATCCAGAGCGTGGTTCACTTTGCCATTGAGACTTTGAAATACATTTTCGTACCACTGCAGGAATTCTCCAACATTGTCAGGAGAGCGTTTGCTACAAGGCTGTTCCCCGCTGATGTTGTTCAGAAGTTGGGTAAGACAGCAAATGGATGTGATTTCAAACTAGAGGTTGATATTCAGAAGTTGGTATAAAATAGCAAATGAGTGTGATTTCACACTGGAGATTGATGTTGAGAGTTTAAGAAAGATAGCAAACGTTCAGTTATTTGTCTTGTCTCTTGGTGTTCTATCAGGGGACTTATAACAACCCACACACTTCTAGGAAAGGGTTGGGTGATTCGGGTGTTGTAGTGTGTCACCTTCATACAGCCAGCGAATATAGAGAGGTCGCATGCTAAAAATCGGCGATGTAAGAATAGATCAGCAGTAAAAAGGTTTAGAAGTCTCAATTACGCAAACTAAATGTCCTCATTAGTTGTTTGTCGTCTATCTAGAATAAAACTAGCTGGTATTGGCTTTACTAAATTATTTTATGTTACATCTTCTTCACAGGTTTGAGGCACGTGAAAGGAATTCTGTTACACGGACCACCAGGTATGGAAACCGTACTTTGCCTCACAGTCAGTGCTGATAAGTACAAGAAGAAGCATTGTTGATTAAGAGTTCCAAAGTAGATTTTAGTTCAGAACTACGGTTGAATTGGAAAGTATTTTTGTACTACATGTGCATGGGTTTATGAAATAATAGGACAATTTAGTCTTCCATCTAATTTCTGGACGTCAATGCCGATCGCTGGAACAACATCGATAAGGTTCTGTTTAGATACTAAAATACTAGTTTCAGTGAAAAAAACCTGTTTTTTTCTGCGTTGGCGAGTAAGCTGATTGTGGGGTTGATCAACGGTGGTTGATATATAGTATGTTTTTCGCCTGTGAGGTTTGGTGTATAGCTGACGTTTCGAGCGTTAGCCCTTCGTCGGAGCAGATTCGGTATATAGACTTAATAACGTCACTCATCTCCCAAACATAATTTCCTTGTCCTCTGCAGGAACTGGGAAGACGCTGATGGCTCGGCAGATTGGTAAAATGTTGAATACACGTGAGCCAAAGATAATCAGTGGTCCAGGTAGGTCATCTTCACTTATTTTCTAGGTGAGAACTGATCAGAATACACTTGTAAGTTCCCAGGGGATTTATGTTTCTTTCAACGACTTGATTGGGGTTTGTTGCTCAATTGTAACTAAAGTTATAAGTTCTATTAAAATTATGTGAAAATAAAATAGAAAGTGTCTATTTAATAATAATAATAATAATAATAATAATAATGATAATAATAATAATAATAGAAGTACTTTTTTTATCCTAATAAAAACCGATCAGCTGATTGCAAAAATTCCGCTGGTATTAATCGGAGATCAGCAGTAATTTAGATATAATAATACCTGTTTAAAAAAGAGAAAATACTATATTAAAAAAGGTATCTTAAAAAATGTTAAAAGATTCGTAAAAATTAAAGATTTAAAAACTGGGTGGCACTATAGTGAAGATATGTTCATTTTTATCGAACTTTTGAAAAAAATGGAAACTTTGTTTTTGAAACTGTGCAGAGACTTTATTTCTATGAGTTTTTAGGAGTTTAACTGATTTAGTACTGTTGAAGAGTAAGGTATAAATTCAGGATTTTAAAATATCTAGTGAGTGTAACTGTCTCAGTTCATCAGTTTGGTACAGGGTTCTGGAGTTGAGGGGCAGCAACAGAGAAAACCTAGCTGTCTCAGTTTCCGATAACTCATACTGTAACAGTGTGTTCTGTTGTTGGTTGCAGAGGTTTTGAACAAATATGTTGGAGAGTCAGAGGCCAATATAAGGTAAATCTTTCTGCTGTGTATGTGTATGTATGTATGTATGTATGTATGTATGTATGTATGTATGTATGTATGTATGTATGTATGTATGTATGTATGT
>JAOBYH010517706.1:0-14921 GCA_025403525.1 Umimayanthus kanabou | reverse complement strand
ATTATTATTATTATTTTATTTTATTTTATTTTATAACTATTATTACTATCAGTTACTAAACGTAGTGAGGTTTTGAAATCATAAACCAACGAAGAAAAACTGAAACAGTTTGTTATTTCAAGTTATATATTTTCTTGCATTGATTACTTTCACAATATGACTCAATGGCTATAAACAAATAACTTCAAGTCGAGGTTAAATTCATATCATTTTGCTATATTTATGCCTCTCTGGCTTTTGTTTTCATAGGCACATGGGTGTATTATGAAAGTGGTCTATATACAAGCGGAAAGTGCCAAATGTTGTTCAACAATATCGCATCAGCAGCTCATGGGCGAACTAAAGGTGTCTTTTACGAGGCAAATACATCGTCCTTTTGCCTTTACCCTTCATTTTCACAAAGGCAGTATTTTTTTCTTCTAATTATTGGGAGGAAATGGGTTGCAAGTCATTAACAAATTATTGCTAAGATCGCTTGGGGGCATGAGATGATCTCAACCGCGAGCAACTAAATTTAACGACAAGTGTGATTTCTTTGTCCGTAACAAGTGACAATTGCCTTGAAGCTTGAATGATCATCCCGTGGTGTAACCGAAAACAACAGCTACCTGCTATTACAACAATGAAATAATTCAGGTTCTCCATTGTTTGAGGTTTAGTTTTGCCCGTGACCAGCTGAGGTAATCAGAAATGTTTCTCATTAAACTTTACTGAGTGCGATAACGGCCAGTCATTCCGTAACCGTGGTTTTCATTAGAACTAAGTAACGGTTACTTCCTACTTACCATCCATCCTCTAAAATCATGGCAGCAAAAATCGCCTTGGCCGTTCTCCTTCTCGTGACAGCGAGCTTTGCAAGTGAGTGACGATTTTGAACTCGACCTTAAACACTTTACAATTGAAAACGATTCTGTGGTTGTCTTGTTAAGCATGCAATACTGTCGATGAAAAGGGGGCAGTTCGCCTTTGTAATTTTACAATGTCGAAACACACAATTAAGTTACTGCTATACTTTGCGATACATGTCAATCTATTCTGCAGAAACATGTTTATGTTATATTTGTTTTAATTTTGACTTCAGTTCAAAGGTTAGTCATATGTAGTCAAAACAACGATGCTTTGTTAATTCTTCAACAACCTCTCGACAATCACTAGAGCTTCCACTAAGCACGCAAGATGCGTGTACTAACAAACGTCTACCAGCTTACACGCCAATCAAGTTAGAAGCAACTACTATCTTATTTGTGAAACTGGTTTCAATATTCTTGGTGAATCATGAAGTTCTCTTGAACAAAGGCTGTTCAAACAACCTGTCGTTGTTTCCCGACTCTCTGCTAATCGACAAAAACTGATTTATAACTGCCTTAAGAAGCGTAACAATTGACAACTGGAAAAAGAAGAAAAACTTTGTTAAGAAATAATGTTTGTATGAAACAGTCTCTTTGAAATGTGCAACGAATTTGGATTTGTTTGTAAAGTTTCTAGTCACGGATGCTTTATCTACGGATTTAATTCGTTCAAAAAAGTTTCATATTTAGTTCAAAAACCCCAAATTAAACTCTGCAATGGTATTTACGATTCCAAAAGTGGAAACGAAACTATAATTGCATAAAGCGACTGAAATCACAATGAACGAAGTGGTATCCACAGACCATTGCTGTCTCGTGGTCTGACGCTACCCTTAAGTGATTTTCTGATACTTTAAAATAACAAAAAATATTGCACCACTTCCATGCCAGCATGCACTTATATCTCTGTATTTCAGGACATATTCGGACTAAAGACGGAAAACAGGAGAAATCAAGGAAATACTCCGTGCCATACCCTCAGCCAAGTTAGTAACTCATTCAATTGTATCTGTTGGGCAAAAGAAGGGAACGACACCGACATTTTTGTCCACGTCAAAACGGACATCTGGAGGTGGACATCTGACCCAAACTATTAACAGATTGTGTCATGTAAACATCGGTAACCCAGGTGTTAAACAATATTTTTAAATATTGTTTAACACCGATAAGGGGTTACCATTTGGAGCAATTGGGTTTTGAGTAGTTCCTATTTGTGTCATTTCAACCAATCATTTCTGCGATTTCACGAACGGCCGGTGATTTCTAATACGAAGTCTTATAAATATGTAGTTCTTTGCCTTAATTACTAACTCAAGATTTGGGCTGCCAGTGATTTCAATAATGCGACATGATCGTTGCGGCAGAGAAAGGGCAAATCATAGAAAGATATGTCGAAATTTAAATTTTACAATTATCTTTGGTTTGTTCCAAGTTTTCTGACTATTCTGATATTTTGCCCATATTTCTTTAAGATACATACAATAAAAACTAACTTTAAAGAACCTGCAGTTTTCAGATTGGTCGTAACAGGTCCTATATAGTTAACAATTGCTCTATAAACCCGCATGGGATTTGAGGTGATAAATAGCTAAAGAGGGGCACAGCGCGGAGACAATTTTCGCTTTCGTAAACGGTCAGTGCCATTTGTAACAGTCGACGCCATTTTGAACAACACTCTATTGTGGTTTTCATGAAGAAGACAAAGTCTTGATCGCAGAAATACAACTGATACTAACCCTGAATCTAATCCGAGCCAAAAGTATCTTTAAAAGTACAATCTAAATAGAAATAAAAAACAAAAGCAACGCAAAACATAGATAAAAGAATTGCCATAAGTTGAACCCGTGACCGCTAGCACTCCAGTCCTATACACTACCACTACGCCAACAACTCGATTCAGTGCCGTTCATATATATTTTACTTTATATATGTATAATCGCATCGACCGTTTGCGAAAGGGTAATTTAGTCATCAGTTCCATATCTAACAAGTTTGAGGGGAGTGAATTTTTTTTCAAATACCAAGTCGAAACAATCATTTGTGTGTAAACGGGACGAAATAAATAAGATTAAAGTCCTGAATATCTCCTGATAACCAGTGTTACTTGATCATTCAAATTGCTTGAGGTCTAATAACTATTGGGTTGCATTTGGCAATATTGATTTGTCTTCAAACTAAATCAGGTCTAAAATGTGTTTTTCTCCAAACAAGAATGAAGAATGGTATCAGTTTTTCGTTTTGGCTGCATGTCTTATATAAACATTTTACAGATTTGACCATTTCAACCCCAAACAAATTTATCTGACAATTTTTCTTTGGCAATCCACAGAACTTCCGTATCAGTATTGTTTATTGTTATTTGATCGCCAAAAGTCGTTGATTTTGTTCTGCAGTAATTGTAGTTATAATTAACCAAACAAACGTGTATTTGAATGGGGCTACTCCCCTAAAATGTATTTGGATTAGAAGCAATTCATCAACGAATTTTTCTTTGTTCATTACTTAAAAGAGCGATTAGTTACCTTAGTTACACTATTGGACTGTTCTAATTATCTACTTCCAACAGTTGCTATCCAAGGTATGACCTACCCGGACTGCGGAGGAACCCCATGTGCGTCACATGGCGCCTACCAATCACATGGCGCCTACCAATCCTCTTACCCCGTGTCATATCAGCAGCAGTCCTCGTCCGGTCACTGCTGTCCCACCGGCGGCTCATCGTGCTGCGGTCAGCAACAGTCCCCTCCCTGCTGTCTTACAATCCAGCCCTATGAGAGCAAGAACATCACTGTCGACGCACCCTCCAAAGTGACACTGCAGATAAACATCCTCCCGGTACCAGGTAGGGTGGGGCCGTGAACACGGACTTTATGGTGAATAGTAATAAAACATAACATAATGACGAAACAACAAGACACGATACAACATAACACGACTCAACACGTCACAACCAACATGAAGTATTTGCGCACAACATCAAACAACCCTACACAACACAACACAAGACAATGCGATACGACACAGAATAACACTTGACGACAGGACACAACACTACCCTACACTGCACTAAACTGCACTGCACTACACTAAACAACACAACACAACATACCACAGAATGGCACAACATAGAACAACCCCATAGAACATAACACAATAATACAGAAAAACGACGTTGCATAATACAACAACACGTTTCATATGATACTCGTTAAAAATGTAATATAACTTATTTTATTTCATTTCACTTCATTTCACATCACACTACTTCACTTCACTTCATTTTACCTCACTTTATTTCACTTTACGTCTCTTCACTTCACTTCACTTTACTTCTCTAAACTTCTCTTCACTTCATTTCACTGCACACCACTTCATTTTATTCCTCTTCACTTCACTTTACACCACTTTACTTCTCTTCACTTCTCTTCACTTCACTTTGCTGTCCTTTGCTTTATTTCGCTTTACTTTGTTTTTCTTTGTGGTTCCAGAAAAGAAGCCAAGCGCTGCCAACCCAACCTCTGCCAAGCCAACCAGTGCAGGCAGTACGAGTGCAGGCAGTACGAGTGCAGGCAGTACGAGCTCTGGCGGACCCACTGCGGCTTCCACAGCCCCTACAACAGCACCGGCAGGTATGGGAAACATGTTGATATCTTTATGGCTGTGCCAAGACAGTAACTAGGAGTAGTTTTGATCATGCTTACATTTATTGTTAGTTAGTTTTAGAACTATATCTTGAATTTACAGTTCAGAGTGATACTTAAAAGCCGTACTGAAAAGCTGTCAATAAGCATTGTATTGCACTGATTGCATTGTTATATATTGTGTTGTGTAGTATTACATTGCATTGCACTGCATTCTATTGTATTGTATTGCATTGTATTAAATTGTATTGTATTGCATTGTATTGTATTGTATTATATTATATTATATTATATTGCATTGTATTGTATTGTACTGTATTGTATTGTTTTGTATCGTTGTGTATTTTTATGCTAATAGTGATTTAATATGCTTAAATTAGCAAGTTTGCTTAGTATGATGACATCACCACCTTCAAATATGGCATGCATCAATTTAGTTTTCAGAGCCTAATAATGCGTTGGACAAGCAGAGACAGTATTAAGAGATAATGCCAAAGCACGAATTAATTTTTTGAGATTAAATTCAATAGAAGGAAATATAGAAGTCATTGATCATATTGCCGTAATGATGCCTATTGAATGGACTAATTCTTAACAAATTTCTTCCTACAATAAAGAACAATAGTTCAACTTTCTTTATTCTTTTATCCGTCGAGCACGTGTTACTGAACATTGAAACTCCAGTTTCACTTTCCATATTTGGAAATCGATGTAGTCATCTTCAACACCCCTTTTTCCTTCATACGAAAACAGTTAGGCAGATCTGAATAACAAATCAATTAAAAATTAATTCCACTGGGAAAATTGAACCATATTACTCCTTAGAGTCCAGGCTATTGTTACATACTTGAGAGCCCCACAGGGTCATGCAGTTACGTGATGGTCAACGGACTATGAATAAATCCTACAAAATACAAGTCATTATGGTTAGACCTAATCCTTAAAGTTCAAATGAGGTGTTGAAACCTTTCAACCCCAAAGCAAAATAGCTGTGTTTGTAAGACATTGCCATGGCCAAAACAAAATTATACCAATTTTGTCCTTTTTCAGCCGATGTCGCTAACCCTAACGTCATGCATGATTTCCGAGCTGACGCCTTGTATGAAAGCAACAGAGAGCGTGCTGTACATTTATCTAACGGGCTCAGTGATGAGCCAAACAACAACTTAGGAAACAAACTGGTCTTAGATGAAGGCCTCAATATTGCTGCACAGCGGTATGCTCAAAAGATTGCGGCTGAGAGGAAGCCTGCTCATTCGGACCCAGGCTCCCGCCCAACACAAGGAGAGAACATTGCTGTAGCTTGTAATAATATTGGTTAGTAATCAATTTATATCGTTACCAGCCAGTAACACTGTAGCACTGGTCTAGTCTCTCGACAGTTCTACCGGGGACTACAAAAATATAGATTAATAATCCATACACTTCTCAAAAAGAGTACCATAATTTCCGTTTTGTGGTCTGTCTTTCTACAGATTAGTTATTCAAACTGTCCGAATTGTGGCTGGAACAGGCGCCTGTGTTTGTTTTCGGTTCGACCACGTGAGCTACAGTTTCGTAATTTCTTCATCACCATGCATATTACTATCAAATTACCGATCAGCTATAAGCTCTTTGCCTAGTTCCGTAGCATTGTAGGCCTTCCTTTCATCCCCCGACATACTTATCATTTAGTCTTTTGGTTTAAAACTGAATTTTACATTCTGAAGATGTTGTATTAGAAGCAAGGTAAAAACTTACTTGGTATTTAAGTTAAATGTTTTCGTGCACATCTTCTCCTGTTCCCAAGAATACAACCTAGTTTTCAATTTTCTATAGCTTTTGTTTCCGGGAATTTGTATAAACACAATGAACGAGATCGCTGCGACAATAACTGAAAATATGCTCTAAAAATGAAAACGTTCGTTTTTAATACCAAGTAACAATTTGTCTTGCTTTTTACAATTGTATTCACGAGTCTTTCATTGAGACGACAATACTGATTGTTATTTGTTGGACAGTTTGAATGAAATTTCGAACAATATCGTCATATAATTTGTCTGACATACAACATAACTTGTTTCTATTGCTGTGTTGTTTCTACAGGCAAACCGCTGTCCGGAAAGACTGCAGCAAGCATGTGGTACAATGAAGTCAAGCACTACGACTGGAATGTCCCTGGCTACACTGCCAAGACCGGTCACTTCACACAAGCCGTATGGAAAGGCTCCAAGAAGGTTGGATTTGGCCGCTCCAAATACCTTAACGGTACGTTTTATGCTTAGCTACAGGTATCTAGATGTTTTTTGGGAGATGTTTTGAAAGTTTTTCAACTTGGTGAAATATTTAGAGCAATTTTTTGTATTTTTTCGATGGGTAATTTTGAAAAGTGTTGATTTTTAAGCCGTTCTCAGTTATTCAGCAGTATTAGCCAACTTTAGCAGTTGTGTAAGTCTGGGCTGCTTTTTATGTGACACTGTGGAACTGTTTTCTCACTGCCAGACATTGCAAGCCCGTAGTCAGGGGGTACACAGGGGAGCAAAAAAGGTCCACCTGATGGGATCGTAAAAGATTTAAAATGATACAAAATAACGTGGTGATGGTAGGATTAACAACTTCAGTGTATTTCCAGCAATTTGAAGATCAAAAATTTTAAAATGTTTCCGAAGGAGTATGTCCCCGAACCCCCTTAAAACCTTTGTGTCTTAGACACTTGCATGGCCATGATACAAAGCGTACAAACGCACACACACACACACACATATATATACACAAAAAGTGAGCATAAATATTTTAGTAATATCACTAGCAGATTGTACAAAAATGTAGAGACTGTAGTTATACAAACTTCTTCTTCTTCTTCTTCTGTTTCTACTTTTTCCTATTATCATTGTTATTATCAAACCATCTTATAAATGTATTTCCTTCTATTTCTCCAGACAAAGGGAAGACTTGCTTTGTTGTCGTGGCTCGGTACGCCCCACGTGGAAACATAAAGGGACAGTTTCCACAGAACGTCGTTAAAGGAAGCTACGCGCAGATTTAAGGCTGTTGTCTGATAACGCTTTTTAAAAGATCAACTTGAGTTTGGTCTTGCAAAATCATCCTGTATAAACATTTTATTCAAATGATGTAATTAGTTGGAAATTTATTTTAAAACGTGTCTGTAAATGGTTGAGTTTACTCAATTAAAGATTTTGACCCGCTTGTGAGAAAGTCAGTAGCGTTAGTTGTACGAAATTAAACATAGAATCAGTAAACACAGAAAGTTTGACAAAATTCAATTCAGATTGATATTTGGTGAACTCATCGTATTTCCAATGTCTAACCCACCATCTCATTTTCAAGTCACTTTAATACTTGAAGGGGTTATTGGAGGCTTGGAAATTGCTGTGAAATTTCCTCCATTTGTAGCAACATTGCAAATTCAATGAGTTTGCGGCTAGTTGAATAAACCATTCTGGATTTATATTCTTTAGCGAAAACCTCTAAACTTTTTCCAATCGGGCGGTTTCATGATCCAGAGCCAAATTTCATGAACCCTATCCATATTCTATTTGCACTGGCCACGGAAGCAGAAGCGAGGACCATCGCTGTAAGTCAAGTTTAAATCAAGAAATGGAGACGGATTCTCAACGGAAAGCTCAACGGAAAAACAGAATGTTTCTTTTGTCTTTCGTCTCCGTTTCTGCTTCAGACGAACATCCGTCGTTTCCATAACAACGTAAGCCAAAATGCCAGAAGCAGAAGCAGAACGTTTGATCCAATCACAGTCCCCATTCCCAGTCCAACACGACATCATGCAAACGAGGCTCTTACTCCGCTTCCGCTTCCGTCGTTTTTACTTGCACTAGAACATAAAATTCTGCTTCCGTTGTTTCTGACGCTATTGTAGCAAAGATTAACGGAAGAAAAGTCGACGAATGCACCAACCTTAACGTTTCAGGTGCGTTAAATGAGAAAAAATACACCTTTGGGAGACTGGGAAAGGGACAGTTAAGGGTTATGTAGAGGGTTATATTACAAAAAAGAAGATTCTGCGCTTTGCTTTGCGTTAGTGGGTTTTATATAATTTATATTCAGTAATTTCTTTGGAAGTATGTATCAAAATTTAGAGAGACGCGTGTAATCAATTAGAGGGGATTCTTCGGACGTTGGTTTGTATATATTTTTTAATTCGAGAAGCGCGGAATCCAAATATGTCTACGGAAAAGTTTTGGTCACATGAAAACCTTGAATAATAGGGATGGCAAGTATGTTGCTGCAGAGTCAAAAAAGTCCCACAAATCTTTCAACTTTGCAAAAGTGCGGCAAAAATAGTGACCGCTTGCTCAAGGGTGGGGTGTCAAATTCTAACACGTTCGGAGGGTCCCATGGGACCCGCAGGTAATTTAAAATATAAAAGCAACGGTTTCTAAATCCCTGACAACTTCATTTCTCGCCCCTCCTAACCACAGAGGCGCCACAAAATCACGCCAACACATCGGTAAAGATATATTGTAACTGTAGACTGTCATCTGCAGGGACCGCGGAGGGGGAGGGGCTGGTCTATAGCCCTAACACTTTTTTGAAAATTAAAAAGAGTTACTGAGAAAAAAGTGTTTTAGCCCCACCACTTTGAGTCACTTGTCAGCTGATCTGGACTCGAACGGTTTCGATCAAGTGATCTACAGAGCAAATATTATCATCATAATCCAGTGATTTTACTCTGTGATACGCCAACCGGTACAAGAAATGGACACCGACCGTTGGAGTTGACATAAATCGAACAGTCCAGGGAGGCATCAGGCTAAACGCAGCATGGCATTGGCAAACTATCTCTAGGCCCCAAGGGAGATTCTGTTCGATTTTTTTATTGTTTATGGCATGCTGCGTTTAGCCTGGTGCCTCCCTGGACTGTTCGATTTAGCATCAGGCTAAACGCAGCATGGCATTGGCAAACTATCTCTAGGCCCCAAGGGAGATTCTGCTCGATTTTTTTATTGTTTATGGCATGCTGCGTTTAGCCTGGTGCCTCCCTGGACTGTTCGATTTATGTCAACTCTAACGGTCGGTGTCCATTTCTTGTACCGGTCGGTGATATGTTGGCGTGATTTTGTAGCGCTTCTGTTTTTGGAGCTTTCCGGGGCAAGTGGTTCAAAATGGAGTATCCTGCCTTTACTTATTTCTTGGTGGGGGAAACTCGGAAATGAAAATCGCCTCCAAATCGCCTCTAATGACCCAGAATGTACAAGGATGACACAAGGGAGCAACAACTAAGGTAGGAAACTTTATTTGTGCCGTTTGCACCAATATACAAAGAATTTGCGAAGTTGATAGTTGTTCCCATACAAAGACTTATAGAATCTAGATCGCTACACTTGACTAAATACTAACTCTATGCTTGGGCTGCCTGTGGGAAGAGCTGCTTTGATAGTTGTTCAGTTAAGTGCATTTCTCTTCAAGGCTCGACACAATGAAAAATATGATCCCGTCTCAATTTTTCTTAGGTGATATCTATTGGGAAACATGTTCAGAATAGCTATAACTTTGAATGAAAAAAAGAAGCATACTTGGAGTACTGGTGTACTGGGAAGACGCGTGTTCATAAATAGAGAGACTTTCTGGAGTACTCTTGTTGTCATTTTGCTCAGTCTCATAGCAAAATCATTGTAAAATAACGGCAAGCTATTTTGTAAGTGTGTTTACGACCTCTTTTAAAATGGTACGTTTGGGCCTGAAAGGAAAAATTCACCAGAACAACGGAGTATGCACAATGTGGTTTGCTGTAATATAGATTGATAGCATATCCAATGTCCACCGTGCCGGGCACAACTTTTTAAGTGGTCACTTACAACATAATGGCGAGCTTTGGTTCAACTAAAAAAAAACAACAAATAAACAATTCTAGCAATTCTAGCTTACACGACAGCAAAGGTCTTCACTGTGTTATTTAACTGTCGTTGGAAGCTTAGAAATCAGGAATATAATTAGCTTCCTAAGCGAGTTGCTCACGGCAAAAAACATAATACAAGCCTACCTATTCGTCGACAGGATTCGAGGTGCAATGTTTGAAGACAATCGCTAGTTACAGCTGGTAATGTTTACATTTCCAAGAGTCGGTCCAACCAATTTCAGAATACAAAACGTATATTCAGAAATTTTCCTTCGTCATTGCCCAGTATTAGCTTTTGAAAATTCTTTTTGGTAAAAAGGCGGCACAGCGACCAAGCGGTTAGCGTACCTGACTTGCAATAACAAAGGTCGTGAGTTCGAACCCCGGCCTGACCACTGTACGGTGTCCTTGAGGAAGACACTTCACTCGACTTACTCCAGTCGGCTCAGCTACGTAAACGAGTACCAGCTTTTGCAGGGGACTAGCCAGCGATTGGTTAGTGTGTTGTCCAGGGGGAGTCACATGTTTTCATCCACTCTTAAAAAAACTAAGGAAACCGGAGACAAGCGCCGGCCCCATGAGGCGCTAGGTTCTTGAATGAATCTAGTTTTCTGCACGAATCTTGATTCATATAGTTGGCTACTTCACTCACACATTAATGCTTCGTTGAATAAATTTTACCTTGTTAAACTGTAATTATCATCAAGCGTTGATATTGTATATCTTTCGCGATAAAGCTCGGTGTAAAGCTGACGTTTCGAGCTTTAACCTTTCGTCAGAGCAGAATGCCCGTTTGTCTTAAAGGATAAAGAACGAATTCATTTTGCACTTGCTCTCCACCCTAACAATTTATCTTCTAGAAATGCGGTCCTTGGAAACTTCGAAACCTTACAGTCAGATCCAGAATCTGCACCAGTTTCAGCTAGTTTCCCTAATCTGCCTCTCATCTCATTCAAACGGGTACACTGTAGGACTTGTGAAACTCACTTGTCAGAAGTTCACTTCCTTCCGACTCAGAACCAGGAACTTTCAAACGTTTTCGTAAACGATGCACCACCTGCCCACTCATCAAATCTAAAACGCATGCGAATGAACACAAAGGCTCATACCAAGTTGACGACCATTTTGATTGCACTGTACTGTACTTCGAGTATCATTTATTGCATCACTTGTACTTTGTACAACAAACTTTACATTGTCAGTCTGCTCTCACGATATGTTAACGTTTGAAACGTTAGCTTTACACCAAGCCTTACGGCGATAAAAATACTGCATCAACGCTTGTTGATCAAAACACACATCTAGTTTGCTCTTCAACGCAGAAAAAAACAAACAAGATTTTTTTAAAACTAATCTACAAGTGTAGCTATGCTTCAGTTTTTCATGAGGGATTTAGGCTTGAAATGTACATTTAGGATAATCTCCGAATCGTCATTTCTCAGCTCGAACAGTTTACATAGTCAACTTACAACTCCAAACTATATAGTTAAATACCTACGCAAAAGCAGCCAAAGTTTCTCACTCCAAGTTTTGAGTACTACCTAGCTGAGATGCTCTGTAAATATTCGTTTAAAACACAAAAGACACCTGTGCAACCAAAACAGCGATTCCAGGTTGTCAATTGTTTAGTTAAGGAGCCAATCAAAATGCTGTTAAACACACATTACATAGATAAAGGAAATGCTTTATTTACTATGTCTTATTTTAAACAGGGCGTGTTTTACAATCTCATCTTTGGAAATACATGGTTATACTCATTTCTACTTTAGTTCCACGAAGATACTTATGGAGAAAAAGGTTGCATTTTTTCTGCTTATACTTTTGAAAACAAGTTATGGACGTAAGTACATCGACTAAAAAGTAAAATGCTTACCTAACTGCCGCTAAGAAACGTCTCGAATATTGTCTATCTTAAGACTTATCTGCCAAATTATAATCACAATTTCTATTATTCCGATTGTACCTCGTTGCACGTACTGTTGTGGTGCAGATACACATATTTTAAGGAGGATTCAACTACCAAATCGTGAAGGATTTCACTATTTTAAATTTTTGTCAGGTCATTTGTTACTCTCGATCAATAGAAAGTTAGAGACACCCTTTTAAAAGTGACACTTCAATATATTCCTGTATTGTAGTTCTACCAATAATATACATTCGTTCATCTTAATTTTATTTTCGAGAAAGTACGCTGAATCAAGTTAAACAATTATTTGCTTTGACATTTCTTCCAAGATATTTTAATCTCTATTTAAATATGATGAGTTAACTAAATTTGCCTCCTAGTTCTTCATCATAATGCAATAACATATTCAGTTTATCATGTTTTTGAAATGTAGTACTCCCGCTTTTGGCCTGCGACTGAGACAATTCGTTAAGCTTTGCAAAACAACAGTCTAACCTTTGTCATTGAAAAACTTAGCGTTGATGGAAAGTTCATTTTATATGAAATTAAGACATGAACGTATTAGTCCCTAACACAGAACTTCCTGGCCAACTGATTCATGGCAATGGAAAGTTTTGTGAATTTAACAAAAGTATTTTGCGAAGTGTAAGAAGACTGAAAAAAAAATTAGCAACCATCCCTTAGTACCGTTGCTTCAGTGCTCTCAAATGATTCGAGAGCATGTCGAAAACACGCCTCTGCAAATGTCTAATTGAGCTACCGCTCACGAATCCATCATGTAAGAAAGTGACTTCTCTGCAAAAGATTCTGAAACGAAAAAACTAAAGCATAAATACGAATGGATCCATTCAATTACACACCGTCCTTTGCAAAAACTAAATGCGGTTTTTTATCAATCGCAAACAACCGCGTCTAATTTAGTGACCCTCATCTTTTCTTTTTTCTGTATGTCATACTTCAATATTTAGCTCAGTAAAAACAGTGGTTAAAATTCTTTACTAAATTGTAATAAGTCGTAGTACTGATAATGGTATGTCTCTCTTACAAATTACGCAGTTTAGTCTATGAATCTGGATTCTGATGTGCGCTCTTGGAATACTTGTTTCTCGAAATATAATTTAGTTTGTTCTAACTTTAATCGCAAATCTGAAGGCGAAAGATCATTTACTGTAACGGCCAGCCAGCATTGAAATAGTTTGCCTGCAAATCTTAAGAAAAAAACTACTCTTAATGCCTATAAATTTGTTCTGCGTGAACCCCCCAGTTTGTCTCAAGGAACAATTATATTTGGTTCATTTTATTTTTGTAATTGAAATATTATTATTTACATTCTATTTCTCTTCCAAATATTTTGTATTTAAATTGTAGTTTTTAGATTTAGCATTGTCATTCAGTAAATCTTCAAATATTGTATGAATTTGTAGTTTTTTAGCTGTATAATCTCAGTAAGTAAAAACCAACAAGTTTATTAGTGTATTGCTGTATACCTCATTAAATAAAGTACTTTTTATTATTAATATTGCAACACAGTATCTGAAACACACAAATGGCAGATGAAGAAACATCTTTGCTTAGTCTACTTATTTACTTACTTACTTATCTACTGAAATATTTACTTACTTGCGTACTTGTTTGGTTACTTTCTCACCTACTAGATTCTTAAAGATTTATTGTTCCACTTATCTTCCTACTTACTTGTTTGCTTATTTGTTTGCTTACTTACTTACTTACTTACTAAATTACTTACTTATTTACTATTACTTAAATAGTTACTTGCTTACTTACTTACTTACTTACACTTCTTTGCTAGGTCCTCTGTATAATATCCTCCTAGTTACATCGTTCTCTGATGGATTTCTTTCTTATATTCAAGTAACTAATTCGAAAATAATTCCAAGATGTGTATGGACAAAAATTTTACAGTATGTTTTTTTTTTGTAACTTCCCAGCACTTTGATTCATTCAAAAAAAACTATTTCACTTTTTTTTACCTTCTGTAATTATTAGCCAAACAATCAAAACCACGAAGAGGATCGAGCGCGTTAAGCCTGGGGACGATTGATATCGTGCTGAGATTTATTATAGGCTGTTACAAATTAAAGAACTGAGCATCATGTCAGAACATTTCAAAATATTCTGAGTTTCATTGTGCCTTTAAATTTTGTGGAAAATAGCACAGTTCCGACAAACACATATTTTGATAATGCCGTCATTCCCATCAGTATTGTTTTTGAGATGTTAGTTGACCAAAAGCTTGGACAGTCCAAACTCAATTTTCTTTGCATTTTTGAAGCTCTTCGTATTTAAAGGGTCAAATGCTTACAATGTTTCTCTGTCAATCTTTAACTTGATACATATTTTTATAGGAGATATCATACGACTGACAAAGAACACCGATAACAATGTGTCAGGCGATGTGAAAAGAGACATTCCACCATATTCTGACTACAATTACAATTACAACTACAATAGCAACTCGTGTAAGTATCTGCATTGGTATACTGTAGCAAAAAGTTGTTCAGTAAGTTTCTCCAAATATTGAACATTATTATCGATATGATGCACGCTTGTAACCTGAAAATCCCGGCTTTGGTGAACGGGAAATGTATCTGGATGTTGTATATTTTTGTCTTGTTTGCTTAAAAACAACTTATTATTGGCCAGCCCCCCCC
>JAOBYH010516595.1:0-14929 GCA_025403525.1 Umimayanthus kanabou | reverse complement strand
CACTTTTCTAATGGTCCGCCCCTAGTCGGAGTGTGAAGTAACGAATTTCCACGTGCGCGGTGTTACTGTTTTTTTTAAGAAAAAGGCCATAACTGATAAAATAAAATGCTTATTAAATTTGAACGTTCGGTCTTTATGAAAAAAACCCAACTTCGGCCTTGACGCAGTCACCACCTCGCCATCGCCCGGTCAAAACAGTGAGGCCTTAGTTTGATATTTCCTATACAAGTCTCACTCCCAGTCAATGAGTAACTACTAGTGCCAAGCGCGTATATATTGACTGAACGCGATTACCAGATAAACAATGGACATAAAGCAGTTTACTTTTCAGTCTTGGAGATTAATCAGCCGGAGTTGTGTCAGTTCTTGTTTGTGCAAGAACTTGTAAGGATTACGCACACAGAAATATCCAAATAAGTAGTCTATTTGTAGTAGATTAGTCCCAAACGAGTATTTGTTACACTAACAACACACTCATAAAAAAACAGAGAAGTACACGTATTATTCACGTTGTGGGTATTGATTTGTAGGAAAAGGAAAAGCCATTGACGAGATATGATTTAGTTCTTATGGTTTTTGTGTGTACGATTTGGCCATAAAGCCAATAAAATTTATTTGTCTTCGATTTCACATATCCACTGTTAAAACTAAGGAAGCCTACGTTTATACTCCAGGTTTCCATGGCAACATCTTGAGTGGTATTGCATACAAATGCACACGAGCATGAGTTGAGTATGTCAGGTGCTTGCCAGATCGCACTGCCATGTTTACATGTGTCAGTTTCTTCCGCACTGGATGAATAAACCATGTGACGTCACTTGAATATTTAATTGCGGGTCGAATTTGACCCACTTCCGACGGCAAACTGACCATGTTCGCGCTCATAGCAAACACGGAAAAAAAAGTTTGTATGTCGTTAAAGTATATTTCGTTCCAAGGTTATTCAGATAATAAATCAACAATTTATTGTCATGTTTCGAAAATTTTTTTTCGCTTCAGTAGCACTTAATAAGTTTTGTATTTTATCCAGTCAGGAGAAACCTTACAAAAACAAAGTGGAGGTGGGATGGGAAGGAAGAGGGTAGGGTAGAGTTAAAGATCGCGTCACATCAACAACAACAGGAGCAGCGTACAGGTAGAGGGAGATGCTGAGGGGACGGGCCGGGGGGTGAGGTTCCCACTCCCGGACCCTTTCATTGCATTTCACTTCACTTTACTTCTTTTCAAATTTGGCAAAAACTGCTTCAACCATC
Organism: Umimayanthus kanabou; assembly: GCA_025403525.1. Taxonomy (NCBI): domain Eukaryota; kingdom Metazoa; phylum Cnidaria; class Anthozoa; order Zoantharia; family Parazoanthidae; genus Umimayanthus; species Umimayanthus kanabou. The sequence goes on along the minus strand of JAOBYH010516595.1, from coordinate 13,676 downwards.
CCCCGCTTTTAAAGTAGCTAAGCGTTCCCTGATCAATAGCGAACCCCAAAATGTATTTTATTTTTGCCTAAAATATTTTAAAAAAAAATCTGTAACAAAATATTGAAGAAGGTCGATACCAGACTTCCCTTTGTTGTTAGATAAGGGGAGGCCACAAAGTTCAAACAGTAATGGCGGATTCAAGGTGGTGGTTGTGATTCAGATTATATCCGGTTAGAGTTTAAAGTCTCAGATATCGATAAGGTAATGACTTTTAAAATTTTCCATTGTTTTTATTTTCATTTTGACTACAAGTATCTGCCAGTTGAGACAGTACTGTTGTGTTATCGTGTTGTTGATCTCGATGGTCTCCGTCTGTATCTCTTTTACTTTCTAACTTTGTTTCGAGTTCTGAGATTTGTTGACAGCACATGTCTGGGCAATTGCTAAAAGTAAAGCAGTTATTTTTCACTTAATTCCGTACACATTCTCATATAAAGTCAAGAAAACGTCAATCCAATGTACTTTTCGTGTCTACTCGCTTATACGGCTCAACTTAGACGATGCCGATGCCGATGGTCCTAGTTAGTAGTTTGATGATAGAAGATATGATCGAGCTGCGAAAGCAATTAGTTGGCTTGTTGATAAATTATCGTTATGTTATTTCTTATAAATTGAACTGAGTGGAGTACAGTTTGGTCTAAAATCAAAATTTAACGAGCTTGCAACGCGAGGTAGATTTGTAGTCATAACATTTTATGATTACAAACCAAGATTGCTTGACACGAAGTTAATTTTTAGAAATCACTTTTCTATTGTAAACAAAAGAGATAAGTAATGATTAGAAACATATTTACAAACATGTGCACAACATGTGTGTAGTTCTACCCAGTCGCGAAGGAGTTTGTTGCAGCACATACACCAGGATGCACCAAATGTTTCAATTTGCAACATTTTTCTTTCGTTCATGCTGACCTTTCTGATTTTACACATGCATGCATGCGATTCATCATTCATGCATAAACATGTGCACAGAATGTGCACAGTTCTACCCAGTCATACTGTAATTTTTGATGTTCATTACATTCATAGTTAACCCTAACTCTTTTCTCTAATAGTATACATGAGTATGGCTTCACAAATTGATGAGGAGCTTTCAAAACTAAAAGAAACTTTCCATTGCAATTTGGAAGGTATGCAAAGTCTGCATTCTATTTCATTCTTGTAAATACTATAATTAGAATTCATTGTTATATCTAATGGAAGAGTAAGTACTATATATATATATATATGCTGGAAGACTAGTTTTGAAAAAACTATTTTTTTTCTGCATTGGTGAGTAAGCTATAAATGGGTTTTGGTCAACAAAGGTTGATATGGTATGTTTTTTGCCTGAGGGTTTGGTGTATACATGTAGCTGATGTTTTAAACGTTATCCCTTCTTCAGTGCAGACTGTCTGCTCTGCTCTGGTGAAGGGCTAATGCTCGAAATGTCAGCTATACACACCAAACCTCTCAGGCAAAAAACATACCATGTCAACCTTTGTTGACCAAAACCCATTTACTATAATTATATACATATATGCATGTGTTATACCAGTACATTTATAAATTAAGAGGGTGATTACATGACCCCAAATGTAAGGAACTCATACTGGTATGACTGTAAACATGAAATGGGTACAAACTCATATTGGTTCAATTTCAGATAATAACAAAAAAATTTTGTACTGCTGTGAGACTTGTATGACTCACAGCATTGAAATGTGTCAGTGACTATGCAGCATATAAGTCATTAGAAAGCTACATCTATATGCTCACCACAGTTTGTACCAGTCCAATGCAAGTACTTAACCCTTTCAGCCCCAGCCAGTTTATCAGCATGTATCTTCTCCTTACATTATCCACAAAAAATAAGTTGTTTAGTTATGAGAATAAAGCAATTGATCATACACAGCAAATTCTCCAAGATGAAAGCAACTTTCTCACACCTGTTTAGAAGAAAAATGTAGAGACAGTTTATGAGAATTTAGCAACATGTTATATGTCGTGTTTGGGGCTGAAAGGGTTAATTGTGTTGTCATACCAGTCTTGTGCCATGACATCACACTGGTTTGAGTTCATGCTAATCTGAGTCTGTGCTGGTTTCATGTACTAAACCTAATTTAGTTACTGCTTTCACCCAAATCTTATGTAGTGACTCCATACACCAGGTACCAGTTTGGATTGATACTGATCGGAGCCGATTCATGCCAGTCTTATGAATTCAATCACTCTCTAAGGTCGCTGTCCATTTGTCTGGTCTGGCTGGTCCACTCAACCAGTCAATAATTAAATGTAACGCATGATTTCTCAGAACTGGTTCTGTCCAGAATGACCCTGCTCATGGATCAGAGCTGCTCAGTTCTCCTGCTCTGGTTGGCCAAAGTGCTGGAATTTGGAGAGTTGTGGCAGGAAAAATGTATGTGTAGGGTTAAAAATAGGGGCTGGCTGTAGGCTATAGCCGGCAATAGCCTGACCATTACAGGCTGCTTTTGTTTAATATTTTCAGTCAATCTCTACAAAATAGCCAGTGAATATCTTGCTTTTTGAAAACAGCCAGCAAATTTGAGCAAGTTTGGAAAAAGTTATTTTGAACCCTGTTGTGTGTGCCTTAGACCTTTCTGGACATTATTAAAACTGTTCAGAACCAGTTGTTTTTCTGCCTGCTAGACCAGACAAATGGAAAGCGACCCAAGACTTAAGTTCATCTGTAATTAATAAATGATCTTTAGAAGTAGCTTGAATTGATGTTGCTTACTGTTTTCCCCTTGATGACATTATTTATTTTTTCATGGTTTTTTGTAATTTATGCCAGGGTCAAAGAACTGGGCTAAAAGTCAGAGGATCGTCTATTGTAGTGATGAAGAATTTGCTGCTACCTTAGAAGTAGAATCTTTATCAGAAAGGGTATGTATCCTTTTTCTTAGATAAATTGTTATGTGTGATCATTTGTTTTATTCTCATTACTAATAAACTTATTTATGTTTAAAGAAATGGTTGAAATATACATAAATAAACTTGGAAGAAATCCGAGTCCCCAATGGGGTTTGAACCCATGGTCTTAATAAACTTATTTTGCGTAGATAATGTAAGGAGAATTTACATACTGATAAACTGGCTGTGGCTGAAAGGGTTAAATATAAACTTTTTTTCAGAAAGGGTAGGTATCCTTTTTTAAAAAAAATAAATTGTGGTGTGTGATCATTTGCTTTATTCTCATTACCAAGCAACTTATTTTGTGTGGATGATGTAAGGAGAATTTACATACTGATAAACTGGCTAGGGCTGAAAGGGTTACCATAAACTTTGTTGGAATGAACTAGCAAATATTTACAAAAGTCATGAATTCTACATGAAGCAAATGTTCTTTCATAGGAATTACAAGCTGCAGTGCAGATACTGGAAAGGCACATCGACCTTGAACAACAGTGTGTGAAGTGTTTGGACTCAATCAATTGCTCAAGAAGGTATCTTAGTTTAAAACTTAATGTCCAGTCACGACTTTTGCTAATTAAAAGTAGCTAGATTGACTTATGCTATAAAGGAGGATCGATAATAACTGTGGCTTTACTAATTACCTCCCATGACATCAATCAGGTTTTAATTAAGAGCTGTTGATATGGTAACAATAATTGGACAATAAGTCTACCAATATTTTTAGCAAAATTGCAGCAGATTGTCTTGAAATCAAATAGGAAAAGAAGAAAATAGATTGGTTTTTTCCAAAAAATTCCCCGTTTAATTCAAACTTCAATCTGAATAATTAATTTTCATAAACTAGAAATGATGACAGGGTTCGAAATTGGCACTAGTCCACTAGTCCAAACATTAGTAAAAACTTTGGCAGATTAAGTAAACGTCTTTGTAAACTAGTACTGAGTCTTTGTACTGTCTAATAAAATGTTAGTGCAAGTGAATATGAATACTTGTAATATTCTTAAATCATTTTCCTGTGAACATTGAGAATGAAGGCGGCCATCTGTTTTGGTTTTGTCATGGTGGAGGTATGATGAGTAGGTATTTTGTCAAGTTTGCTCCAGGACAAGTGAGATTTAGATACAAAATTGGCAATGCTTGAAAATAGCTGCTTTGCAAAATGAAGATGAAGCATCCGGTGATATCTGAAAAGGTAGTAAGTGAAAGGTATATTATCTGCAATTCGTTGTAGAGTAAAATTGAATTCATAAAGTTAATGATTCGAGATTTAGAGCGAGTTAAAGTTAGTCGACTGATTTGACATGGTCGCCACTGGTGTGAGAGCTGCCTACCTTTCACTAACTATGAATATACTGAAGGGAATGAAATTTCGCCTAGCGAGCAAACTACGCAAGGAATCGCACTAAAAGCACAACCAACATGTCAAGCAAGGTCAAGTCAACACTTTATTTCTTGAAATAGCTCTGTCGAACTGAAAGTTAGTATTTTAAAAGCGATTTTTTTAATTTCCCATAGTTTTGTTTATATTTCAAGTGACCAGCCGTTGGCTCCTGTGCATGAAGGGCAATGAGATGACTTTCAATTGACTTTCAATACAAGAAAGTACAATCTGTGAAATAATTTGATTGCAACAAGGCAAATTTATGTTTAGATGCCTAAACAGTTTATTACCTGATAATATATTCAATGATTATGCACATCAAACCATTAAGTCATAAAATAAAATATAATACCACAGGTAGCCCAAGCTTTGGATGTGAATTATTTACGACACTCTGCCGTTTGCACTGTTCGGTCGAGTGTCAAATTTCAGTAGACAGTACGATTTTAAGCAAATGTATGGGAATATGGGACTCGAGTTGGGAATTCACCGAAAAATAGAAAAATTATCACTTACCTCTGTCTATGTGTGTTAAATTCGTTATTCATCCTCCTGGTGCGTTTTGAGCTGGTTTGGAGGCCGTTTTCTCTGATATCTTAATATTCTGGATAAAACTGAATATAATATATGCTCTTTTCTGTCTTCACTTCACTCATTGTAAACATTTCTGAGTCGCTTTCATGCAAAATATCTCTGTCTATCACTTTGACTCCACAATTTTTAGTACAGTGGAACCCCGCCTTAGGGCCACCTCGTTAATACGGCCACCTCGTTATTACGGCCAGTATTTTTTGCCCGGCAAAACGACCATACATTTTCTCATAAGAAAACCCCGTTAATGCGGCCACCTCGTTAATACGGCCACCTCGTTAATACGGCCAACGGCCACATTTTGAAAATCCCAACCTGTATAATCCTTTAAAATTTTACCCCGTTTATATGGCCAATCATGCCAAAATTAGAAAAATGAAAACGGCTGTTGCAGTCAGTTTCATTTATCTGTGTCACTTAGTTACATGTATCAAACTCTTAAAAAACTTAAGAAAGTAAAGAGTACATCTCCCAGTCTGCCTGAAAAACACCTTGAAAGTGAACAGTTGTTCAGGAATTGCGATTGTGATACATTTTTAATGTCGTTCCTTAAATCATGAAATTTGATCCTACCCCGTTAATACGGCCAAATTTCTCTGGCCCGTCGGTGGCCGTATTAACGGGGTTCCACTGTATGTAAACAAATGTAAGGTGCGGGAGCTTGTTAACCCCTTATGGGTTGTGTTCTTCCGCCTTCCACATTGTGCTATCTTTGTTAATTTCTTGTGACAAAAACTGTGAAAATACACAAACTGTTAAAGAAAAGTTCTGTTAACTGTATTCAGTGGGAAATCAGCGGACGTTGCTCAGGAACTGGTTGCAGGTCAAAGCCGCCTTGCCAGACTGAGAAGCAGGCTGTTACGCTGTATTACCCAGGTAAGAGGGAAATATTTTTGATGAAAAAGGGGAGGCAACTAAACAAACTTTCATTTCCGATGCAAAGTTAACCGGGTACGGAATTCGGGCATCTCGTATGAAGGTTCCAGGATTTACAAGTGTACGTAGAATCGGTTTGTTTGGCGGGGTACATGTCCTGTAAACACAGCGGACTGTATGAATGAGTGTCAGAGATATTTTTTAAAATATAATAGAAATATATCAATTATGATACACTTTAAGCAATATCTCCCCTCATTCATACAATCCGCTGTGTTTACCGGACGTGTGGCCCGCCAAACAAACCGCTTGTACGTACTGCGCATGATTGTGAAACTGGTTTATTTAAACTAGTTATACCATATTTGATGTTCTAAGTGCTTGTCCTTTACCAAGTGCTCGCCAGACTTCAGTAAAAAACGTCCTTCATATTGACGTTTTGAAGAAAGTGTTAGATTTTCAAGAGCATTTGCCATATACAGTATATGTTCACAAATCTAGTTCATATTTCAGTTTCTTTACCACAATGTCGCAGATTGCTGGTTGTGTCATTGCTTAACCCTACAATTTGTGCCTTCCGAGAAACTTTGCATTCTGAACGCCGACAAGAAAACATTGATTGACAAGAAATCCGAACTTCTTGCTCAGTGCCTGCGTGGGAACAATTTTTTTGCCACTAATAATAAGCCTTCCTTATGTGCCACTTTTATCATGATTTATCTTTTGGTCCGACGATCTCCGCCGAGTGTATAAAAATGAAACTTATCATCAATCTTAACCATAACGTTTCAGCATTTTTAAATCTTACACAAAACATTTTTAAATTGATTGATTGCAAATAAGGCTGAAAGGACTTAAAAAGGTCAGTCTATTTGAGTGTCTACCTACCTACCCATCTGTGTGGGTCCGGTTGCTCGAAAGTGGGTTTAATTTAACCAATGGTTAGACGAAACGTTCAACTAAGATTCCTTTATTTAGAAAGATGCCCGGTCTTTCGAAAGTATTATTGAAATACACTCCAAGGAAACCCAATTACATAAACCAGAAATGACAGCCCAAATCAACCTTTAAGGAAGTAAACCCAGTCGCAGGTTAAAAATTTAACATTTGGTTAGAGCTAACCCACTTTCGAACAACCGGGCCCTGTCTGTCTATCTATCTGACCTGTCTGTCTGTCTGTCTGTCTGTCTGTCTGTCTGCCTGTCTGCCTGTCTGTCTGTCTGTCTACCGGCTGTCTTTGTATTGTCTATATATATAGTGGTTGAAATGTGATAGTTGAAGTGCTGTGTAAACATCCCAAATAATACCTTCTGAGCGATAGCCCTAGAAAGGAAATGGGCCCACTTGGAGAAGGAGAAAAAGTCTCTGACCCCGGTGGGGTTCGAACCCACGATCTCTGGAACAGATCAACGTTGCTCTACCAACTGAGCTACAAGGCCGGATGGGAACTGGTCGTGTCTGTCGTCTTCTTTTTATCTAGAATCTTATTGAAGGAATCCATGTCACAGTACAAGCACGTGCATGCACTGTCCGCATCACCGCGACTGCTCCAATTTAAGCAGCACTACATTTACAGTGATATGTGAACGTGCGATGCTAGCAATCAGAAAATTCCTTGTTAGAAAACACACAGAAATACTCATCCATACCTTCACCACAAGTACACTTGACTACTGTAATAGTTTTCTCTGTGGATTGCCTGACACTTGTGTCTAAGCTTGAACATATCCACAATGCCTGTGTCCTTTTTGGTCGCTTTCTATTTGTCCGTTCTGGCCGGCCGAAAAGAACTGGTTCTGGTCAGTTTAAATGGAAAGGTCCAAGGCGCGCGCGTATATTTTTCTCGCCATAACTCTCCAAATTCCCGCGCTTTGGCCGACCGGAGCGGGAGAACTGAGCGGTTCTGGTCTATGAGCAGGGCCATTCTGGCCAGAACCAGTTCTTCTCGTGCGTTTCATTTAAGAACTGGCTGGTCGGACTGGCCAGACCGGACAAATTAATGGAAAGCGATCTTAGTCTGCTTTGCATCTAAGTTCTGCCACATCACGCCACTTATCAAGCAACTACAAATTGGCTTAGGATCACTTTCAAATTTCACTCCTCACATTTAACGTTCTTCATCATCTGTCTTCTTCCTACCTGTATGATCTAGTCTCCACCGCTCTACCTAGCGGTTACAGACTTCGCAGCTCTAACCTGACGGCATTCTTCTTTCCTTTAAGATGCCCATATACTTATTTGTTCGATTCCTTTCATTGCCACATTTGTATTTATTTCTACAAAAATCCTGATGGATTCCTTGGCAGAGATACGTGCTCTAATGAAGAAAAATTGGGTCCCAGGGATCATCCACGGTGATAATTCTATACTTCGAGACCTGCTATGTTACCAGCATGGTGAGTCCCGGTGGTGTAGTATTTATCACGCCTGACTAGAGACCAGGAGACGTGGGTCCGAGTCCCGGTCGGGGCATTCAACCAATTTTTTCGGGAGTATGTCGAAAGGAAAATAAGATGCCCATATACTTATTTCTTTTTTCCTTTCCTCGTATAAAGTCTAAGAAAACTCTTGCTGGCCGTTCATTCATACTTACCGCACCTACTTTATTGAACTACGTCCCAGCTGACATCCGGAACACAGAAAACATTTCTTGTTTTAAATCTGCACTCAAGACTTTCTTTTTGACAATGCTCTTGAACTGGAACGACCAAGCCATTTTTACTAAAAAATCAGCCCATGGTTTCCCAAATAGTTGCACATAAAAGATTAAGCTTTGACATGTAAGCAGCTCTGGGTTAGCTAATTACTTTTCATTTAACCAGTCAAATTTTAAGTAGCAACAGTCATTTTACAACACGTCCGCCATCTTGTCCGTAATTTTGGATTTCCAAAAAAAATGATTTTTGGCAAAATTGATACAAATTGTCTTGAACTTAGAAGAAAACATGTGTTTACATACTCAAATAGGAAAATGATGAAGAATGGAGTGGAAAGGAAGAAATTAAATGTAGAATAACTTTTGTCAAAAAGTACCTTTTTCTATTTAAACTTTAATTAGACTGCAAAACAGCCCCTTCCTTCGCTAGAAGTCCGAAAAGCGGGGTTTTTGAGCGAGTTTTGACGCGCGGTCGTGAAATGGGAGAACGGGGCGAGGAAGGAGTCGCGCGGCCAGGAGAAGGAAGGGGCTGTTTTGCAGTCTAAACTTTAATTTGCATGATTTATGTTGCATAAATTATAAGTGATGACATTATCCAGTTAATGTCAAACGATGTGTTCATAATTGGACTACAGGTACTGCAAGTTTCATTTTGATTGCTTTAAAGCTTCAATTTTTAGTTCGGAAAAAAAACTTGAAGGGGGGAGGGGGTCATTTTGACTCCTTATATTGCTATGCTCATTAAGGATTTTAGGAAAATGCGCACTATTAATGCCATTTATTTTTTACTATTACTAAAAAAACAGCAACTCCAAGAAAAGTGCCGGGGTGCATGTCGCCTGCCAGTCTGGTCCAGCGGTCTCCCTTCCTCTCTTGTCGACACTCGTGTCACCGGAGGACAATCGAACGCGCTGCATGGTGAGCAGCAGATGGAAGATTCGGTCTTTGAGGAGCCACAGCAAACAACAGTGAAACAGACAGAAGCTGCGAGTGTTGGCTGTGCCACAAGGAAAACGGTACCCGTCAGGGAAGATGTAACTATATACTTCTTATACATGCATTAATGCCTCGTTTAGGAGGTTAACGAAAACAAATAATTGATAAAACCACAAGAAAGATATATTCTTTAAGGCCCTGTTTAACTTCGCAATTTTCTCAGCAGCTTGTCTTGCAATGCTTGAAAACGTCGCAAGTTGCCGAAGTTGGGTGTTAAACTACAACGCGATCTCAGCAACTTGCAATATTTTTGGCCGGGTTAGGCTGGGCCTGGGGAGAACTAGATTTCGAGATTTCCTCGGAATGAAAAACGAGAAGTGTGCGCATGCGCCCTTATCAAAACTGCCGTAAAATTGCGAGAAAAGTTGCTAGAAGGGTGATACACTGTGCAATGGTGTTGCCAGTTGCTGTAATCCGTTGCGAAAAGTAGAGCTGATTTCTACTTCATGCAACGCTTCGCGCAACAAAAAAAATTGCGAGACAACCCTTGTTACACTGTGCAATTCTCCGGCAACTTGTTTCGCAACGGCGTTTCGCAACGCTTGCGTCAATGCCTGATTACAACCCAAGCAATTTAAAATATTTATGAGTTTGTTTTGTTGTAGCTTGAGGAAGGAGCAGGACCCTCCAGAAAAGAAGCAAAAATTGAAGTGAACAAAGAGCAGGGGGGTGGGGAGGGGGAGCCGTCCCAGCCCTCCAGGTGCCCCCCTCCCAAACCGACGCCTTACAAGGATTCTGGGAAGGGAAAAAAAGGGAAAGAGGAGAAGAAAAACGATGGTACTAAACAAAAGGTACATGCATATCATCATTCCGCATCATCCCTCATACCTACTCTCATAACTGACTGTCTGTTTGTCTGTCAAACACTTAATAATAGAAAAAGTATGAAGACAGAACGTCAGCAAAAATTAGAGTCAACTGAAGTGACGTAATGACCGTAATCCGAAGAATTAACGACAACAACAACAACAAACAACTTTATTGTGCTCAGAAAAAGTATTTACAATTGTATATAAATATTATTTCATTTTTGCAGTTGATGAGAGCATAGACATTTAGAAGACGCGTAGGCTAGTCGAGCTAAATGTCTGGGCCATGCGGAGTAAATTACCAGTTATTGCAATCAGTTCAGTATTTTCAAGGACAGATGTAAGTCATACACACAAACAAACACACACGGTACAAACACTAAACACAAAACACAGTGGGCGAAAGCTGAATTGAGAATGAGTTCCCCGAAATATACCGCTGGAGACAGGAACATTCATAAAACATCGTATTTATTGTTGTTGTTATTGGTCAATATTGTTATTGTTGTTGTTATTATTGTTATTATTATTATTATTATTATTATTATTATTATTATTATATTTAAGGAATAGAACAGCGTCGCGCGTGTTCCTATCCAGTTTTGAAACATGCCACGACGCGGCAGAACGCGAGAAAGTGTTGAGAGAATAACGAAGCGAAGCCGAGTTTTCTCTCTGCTTTACGAAAGATAAATTAGATCTTTTTATCAAAAAATGGAAAAATCTCCTTTTCTTAGACTGTTAACACTCCTCATAGTTACCCATGCCCTTAAGACATTGTAAAAACTTCAGAACTACTCAATATAGCCCGGGCCTTGTAATGTACGAAATGTAAAATACTGTAATTCTAAATGCGCGAATAAAGTATTGCAGGGAAAAAACACACAAGCGACGCTGTTTTGTTCTTTTTAGAAAATAGTTTTCAAAATATTAACAATTGAATCGTCCATTTTTGAAGGAACAAACTCTCCACGAAAATTTTTACTTTTTTCGTGACGTCATTCATGATTTCTATCCAGATTAAGAAAAATGGTCCTCAGTTAATCAGAGCGCGCGTTTTACTGAATCTGTTTTCTAAATGGTTATAGTTATGATTATGATTGTGGTTATTTTTGTTCTTATTTTATAAATCATAGGGCCACCAGAAAGCTGCAACAGCTGAAGATAATTTGGACGAAACAGATGCCGTTGTTCCTGAACAAACCTACGTCCACAACTGGGACCCGGTAATCTTTCACTTGTAACCAGAAAAAAATGAAGGGCGGGTGTAAAATAAAAAAAAAAGATGAAAGAATTGAGCAATTACAAAGATAGTTCTTTTTTGATACAGTATGATTTTCCCTGTAGTTGGAACATACATGACGTGCCCTATTTCCACCCTCCTGGCAAAAGCTAAATTCAACGTGAATATTTTGTAAAATTTCTGAACAAGTGAGTCGGCCTCATTGTCTCTGGAGAAGTTCAGGGCTGTCCTAATCATTTCTTTTTTACATTTTTGCTCTTGGGTTAGTGCCAGCTTTCAGAATTATGCGAATAGTTTATTCCCGCTGGGGGATTTCATTTATTCATATAGTAATCAGAGTTTGTCTTAGACCATTGCACGGTTTCCGCCGCCATCTTCGTCTTGGGGTAAACGCGGCAAAAATGACAGCAAATGCCGTGTGTGGAACTGTTCAACTTTGAACCCTTATGCCTCCGCTGTTGTACATCGGATTTTGGCAAAAAGTTGTCTTTAAAAGGTAATTATATTGAAAGTATATTTTCAGAACAAGAAGAATAGAGTAAGCTATAACTTTCGTAAGCAAAATTTTATGACTCTGTGCAAAAGTTTGGATTCAAGGATTTGTATGGAATTTTGAAATTTTGATTATGAACGCTTTCAGCCATAACCATATTCTTTCTGTTTTGATTGTGTAATTTCCATATCAATGAACCTGATAAAAGACATCTGTTTTGTCTAAATTAACTTTATAATAGCAGAGTTATCATGAAGGGTTGAAAGTGACCAATTCCCGTACATTTGCCAAGATGGCGGCGGAAACCGTACAGTGGTCTATTAGGGTTAATTAATTTGAATCACGAGGCACAGTACCGAAGTTGATAAAGATTCACAACTATTTTAAGAATATTTTTAGATAATTTTGGACGAAAAGTGAGGGGGGCGGGTGACGTTGTTAATTTTCAAGTAATTTTAGTTTTTCTGGATTTTAGGTAAGTTTAAAGTTAATTTTTGAGTTAACATTTAATGGACGAACACTAGCTCGCATGCTATCCGAGGAGTGGCACTTGCTTAGGAACAGTGTTTTGTACGTTCTAACAACTTTTTGTCCCTTTTATTAAAACTTCTTTCCCGTCCCCTAATCACGATCAAAATACTACCTGTTTCTCCCCCTTTTTAACTGCTTAAAGCTAGCTTTTCAGTTTTCGTTTCAAGCTTTATAAACCCTTCATTGCAGCAAGAAACAGACTCAACCAGCTTACTGATTTACTAATATTTTGATTGAACGTTGCAGACTCCGATTCTGAAAGAGTTGTTTGGCGATGTAAGGTCATACGGAGCAGCGTCACCAGAAGTAAGAATCACAAGAATTTTAAAAAGTCTCTTTACCTCAGTTTTTGTTCCCTTGTGCCGGCGTACTTGCAACAACAACAACAACAACAACAACAACAACAACAACAACAACAACAACAACAACAACAACAATAACGACAACAACAATAACAACAAGTACTTTATTTCACCTTACCGTATGTTTGCGACTTACCAGATATTATAAAAGAAAAAGTTGAGATAGGGATACATGTAGGTGCTGATCTTTATAATAATATATGTGTTTTTAGCTATACTCTCAAATACTATAAAACGTTTAAATATGCCTGCATATAATTCTTGAAAAGCCGTGTGAGGATAGCTTAATAGTAAACTATTATAATGTTCCTTGACAGTCGAGAGAAAATAATACGGAAGACACTAGAGGCAACGTAAGGATGGCGGGTTATATGGACAAACTACCGGTGAAGAACAAGTCAAGAAAGGTAAAGCAATAAAATGGTGGATTATTTCCCTCTTCTAACTAGAACACTGTACATAGATGCATTTTCATTTGATCATGAGACGAAAACAGGCGGGCCGAATGCGAACCGAGTTTCTGGAGTTCTGATTGGTTCTCGGAACACTCGTCGAACGCGTGTGAGCCATCTTAATAGATTTAGGAACATATTAATTTGATGCTGTGTTTTGATTTTGATTTGTCGGGAGATCAAGATTCTGTACACAGCTAACACAGTTTCGTTTCAACAGACTGAACGAACAGCTACAGTTTGTGAGTACATTGTAACTGGACAAACGAACAGCTACAGTTTGTAAGTCCTTTGTAACTGGACAAACGAACAGCTACAGTTTGTAAGT
>JAOBYH010515484.1:0-14932 GCA_025403525.1 Umimayanthus kanabou | reverse complement strand
ATATTTTTGAATTTTGTAAAAAGCATTGAGACAGCGGTATAATGCGTTTTTAAGAACAGTATATTATTATTATTATTCTAGAGCACGAAAGTTCTTTAAAGGCCTACTTTTAAGGAAGCATGTTTTTGTGAACCTTCCGACTGGCTATGGCAAGCTGTTGATATTTCATTGCCTGCCAATTGTTGCCAATGCACTGCACAACAAACCGCGTGGATCTAGCATCGTCGTTGTTATATCTCCACTACGTTTCTTGATGTAGGACCAGATCTCCTTTTTGGGCATTCTTGGAGTGCCGGCTATTTCTATAACGGACGAGGAAGATCCGGAATTGGTACAGTAAGTATTGAGGGGAAATTATATTGTAGTGTTTGGTTCCCCCGATTGCTTGCTGTCAACCGCAACTTGGAGAGGGATTTTCAGGTCTACTGAATTCACTGAAATGCTTGTGGGAGTTGCAATCGACGAAGCGCATTGCATTACCCAGTGGTAAGTCAATTAATATTATATGTTCTGTATAAAAAAAAAATAGGCTTGATATGCAAGGATTGCATAATCGTTTCTCATCCATGAAAGCAGCAACTTATCACGTCTAACGAAGATTTTTTTGACTGGTGAATTTATGAATAATTTCTGAGCCATGCTATTGCTCGAGCTAAACATTTTGGATAAACTTCAAATGTGTGCTCCCAATCTGATGCACACTTTGCGAAGCAGACTGTATTTTTTATATTGAAACTTGTTGCCTCCATCGTTCAGACATTGTGATTATTTGGCTATTGATCAAGGCTTGGTTGTTGTTGAGTCTTGAGAAATGAATTTCTTTTGTATTTGACACATGCACACCTAGTCTGTATGATGGCTGGGAACCAAACCATGCAAACATGAAACACTAATAAAGTGCAGGATTGCAGAAATTTAAAATCATAAATAAAAGCTGAGTTATACACTGCTAATTTTTCCTGATACAATTCAGGTCAAAATGTTTTTCAGATAATTGTTTGCACTGTTATTGTCTTACATGACAATGTTGGCATATCTAGAATATGTATTATATAAGTTTTAACTCATCAGTATGTTGGGAAAAAAAGCATTTTGCAATGTTCTAAATGAACAATGAATATTTTTGGACAGCAACTTATGTTTGAACCATTTTCGTTATCAGGGGTATGTCTGGAGCCAAGAAAGGGGTGCCTTTCAGGAAATGACATGGTTTTTACACTGAAATACATGATATTGTTTTTACCTAACATTTGACTTCTGCTGGGGAAAAAAGCACACTGCTGACATCTAGCAGGTTCAATACGTGCGATAGAATGGTTTTGGGACTGAGCCTCTATTATACTTGAATGTGTTGTGGGTTTCACTATAATTTTTCATTTTCTCAGTTGTCTTTAAAATATACACACGGCTCAAGGCAAAGGGACCAACAGCAGCAAGCCACAAAGAGAAGTCAACCACTATACAGTTGCTTCGGGAGGTAAGATACTTACACATGCGGACAAAATCATGATCGACATTAATATTCAATCAGGAAACGCCTGGCTGAAAGTTTGACAACTTAACACAGTTGTTATTGTAGATACATGTATTTGACCTTTCGTTTTCTTTGTACTTACAGAAACTTGACAACGGAGAGGTACGTACATGCACGTAATTTTATGTTTTCAATGTCAACTCAAAAGAAACTTGAAACGTTTAACGGACTTGTGATGTCAAGAAAACACTTTTTATGTCTGCTTGTCAACAACTCCGAAAGCGTGTTTGTTCCATTCTGAATAGTGACCTTCCTTTCTCTTAAAACAGGCAAAAAATACCGCACCGAAAACGCCAAAGAAGCCTGAAGCGGTAAGTTGTTTTGAAAGCGTGTGACTGTGTTTTCACTTGAAAACACGTACTTTCATGTTTTTGTCAGTATGCTGTATTAATGGCAATCGAAAAACTTTCTTAAACGGGGCTTGCGATGTTGTTAAAAGAATATGCATTTTATGTCAAGAACTCCGAAAGCGTGTTTGTTCCGTTCTGAATAGTGGCCTTCCTTTCTATTAAAACAGGCAAAAGAAACCACACCGAAAACGCCAAAGAAGCCTGAAGTGGTAAGTTGTTTAGAAAATGTGTGACTGTGTTTTCGCGATCGTTAACTTGTAAACTTCATTCGTTTCGAAAGTGCGTGATTTCATTCGTGATCATATACTGATAAGGTCCATTTTATTTTTTTCTTAAAACACGGCAAAGAAACTCCATGAAAAACCAGTGAAGAAGTAAATAATTTCGAACGTGTACGTGTTTTCGTTTGTAATCAGTAACTTGTGAATGCCCTTCTTAATAGTGCTTATCATTTTTTTTCTTAAAACAGGGCAAAGATACTCCACCCGAAAAGTGTAAAGAGGTATATCATTTCGAAAGTGTGCACCATTTCATTCATTTCATCAGTGCAGTTCCCCTAGCCTCGTCCACAGTCATCCTCCATCGACTCGCTGCGTTTGCTTGGTTGCTAAGCTTCTTAATTCAAAATGGCGGACGGCGAAGCTTTCCCTTCGGATGCCTGGCCTTGGTTAACCCAAGTAGAGACAAAATCATCGATATTTTTACTTTTTCTTGACAAATACTTCATTTTTATTTCCCCGTTCAAGTTTTGTTGGTTTTGGTTGATTTAATCAGGGTATTTCTCTTTTGATTTTATTTTGTTTCAAAGGCCTTGTCATTATAGCTCTGCAGTTCCTTTCATTGCATCACTTGTTTATTGTATACATCTACTATGTTTTCTGGTCAGGTTTAGTATCTAAAATACCAGTAGTGATTCAAAGAGCTCGTCGATCACACGTCAAGTCCAGAGAAGAGTTTGAAAGTCCGTCAAAGATAAAAGGAAAAATAATAAATATCTGCTTTACGCTGGGAAATCAAAGAAATTCGAGATAAAAAACCTTCAACCTATGCTTCTACTACCAGTGAGGCACAAAACGAAAAGTTATGTTATAATTAGTTGATCTTGTGTAATTTTCGAAAGTACTACATTTCAGTATAATTGCATATAAAAATGATAATGACACTTGATCAGATCCGTGTTGCACAATTTGCAATTGCACGCAAGAAAGGTTGGTTTTCCTCCAGTGAGGAAAATGTGGTAACACACTATCAGTACAGAGGCTCTACATCAAATAAAGTAAAAAAAAGTTTATTAATGCATTTAAGAAAGGGGAATGCAATTTAAAAAGTGATTTCTAAGAAATTAAGTTTTGATTGTTCCCACATCTGTGTCTGAATTTACAAGTAACCAATCTAGATATCAAATTGTATTGTATTATATTATAGCCCTGACCTCTGATGACAAGTAACACTTGGTATTTCATTTTGGGTCGATTTTCGGCAAGATTAGTCAAATTGAGATGTGGAAAATACTGTTTTTTCTTACACACGTTTTGCCATGTTGACTACTCAGAAGAGTATTGGGATGCTTTTATCTCCAAAAGCTATTTTATGATAAATATATGATGCACTTATCAATTTTTAACCAGCAAAGGGGGGGGGGGGGGTGCGTGCAAGAGACAGGCATTCAACAATTTTTCTTGGCTCCTGAGAGGAGCATTTCGACACAAAATGGCTGTCCCCAAGGAGATAAAATACAGTATCAACGACAAAAGCTGATATTTCAAAATTTAAGGACTTATCACGGACTGGTTCGTTTTTCGAGGCCCGTGCGAACCATGTTCACAATTTTCAACATTTTCTCAAGTATGAAAAACCATACACATTTTGGAGTGCCTCTCCCCCTTCTAAATGTGTAGCAACACTTGACTTTGGATTAAAAATTGATTAGAATTTTACAATATTGGAAAATGTCGACTGGTCTTGTACTTGCTCTCCCCCAAATTATGCTTTGTAAACTTGAGAAAAATCTTCACTGAGCAATATTCTTTATTGATTTTATTAACTGAGAGTTTACTTGCATGAACTATAGGCCTTCAGACCTTTGATTGAACAGCTAGAACGAATTCAAGTCAAAGATTTGTGAAAAGAATTTGCCATGTGCAGTTTCATCTGGCCAAACTAGTCAGCTACCTTCTACAAAAAGTGTTCCTCATCCTACACGTAAAAGAAAACAATTGGCAGCTTGAAGAAGAAAGAGGAAAGGAGTGTATGGTCACAAGTCATTGCTCTGTAAAGCAGATGTGCCAGTAGATGAATTTCAGCTCGACAATAGTGGCGTGATATTGGAGCTTCTAACTTTGTTATGCGCATTATCGAATATGGTTATCAGCTCCGGTTTATTGCCCTTCCCGACAAGAAATTTTTTGCAAACCATGCAAGTGCTTGAGTAAACAAGAATTTTGTTGTCGAGGCTGTCAAGCAGTTGCTTTTAGTTGAACTGGTAGCATAGTCAAAGTAGATCGTAGTACAGTTCCCATATGCAATCCCCTGGGAGTTGTACCCAAAAGAACGGGAAATCTCGATTCTTGACCTTCGTTATATAAATAGTAATCTGGCTAAATTCAAAGTTAAATATGAAGATCTTCATGTCGTGGCTGATCTCGTGCAGCAGGGTGACTGGTTTTTTAATTTTGATCTGCAAAATGGTTATCATCATGTCAATATTTGTGAAGTATTTGGTGTTTGCTATCGAAAATAACGGTTCGATAAAGTACTTTATGTTTTGGTTCTTGCCGTTCGGGCTCAGTGCCGCCCGTTTTGCCTTTTCGAAGTTACTCAGACCTGTCGTGGCGTTTTGGAGCTCAGACGGCATGAGATATTGTGAGTACCTTGACGATGGTTTTGGAGTCGAGTCATCCCACATGGAATCGTCAACTCGTACTATCCAAGTTAAAAGAGACTTGACAGATCTAGGTTTCCTAATAAACCAGGAAAAAAGCGATTATGATCCCCATCAGGTTCGCGAACATTATATTCTGATGCAAGCGTAGGGGGATGGGCTGGCTACAGATACAGGTTTGGTTCCTATATCGCACAGGGCAACTGGTCGGATTGTGAGGCTCTCTGTAGCTCATCCTTTAGAGAAATAAGAGCAATTCGTTTAGTGCTTCAATCACTTCCATCCATTCTAGTGTGCAAGGAATGTAGACACCGGTCTGACAACCAAAGTGTATGTTAGCATTTTAAGTGTGAGGAGCGGGAAGCCTCATTTGCAAAGGGAGGCTTTAGCAATTTATTCTCTGTGTTAAAATTGGGGATTCAGCTAACAGCGGAGTGGATTCCTCGCTACCTAAATACGAAAGCTGATTATTGGCCTAATGTAGTAGACAAAGATGACTGGATGTTTAATCCAATCCACTTCCGACAATTAGATTCCCTTTGGGGTCCTCACACTGTTGAGCGTTTTTCTGGCCACAACTCTCACCAGGTGATCAGATTTTGCTCTAGATGGTGGTACCCAGGGACAGAGACCATTGATGCCTTTACTGTAAGTTGGGAGGGGTGAGTAATTGCCTTGGCCCCCTGTGTTTTCATGCCTTTTTGGCCTCCTGCACAGTGGTGGCCCTTACCCTGTGGGAATTTGGGATTTTCCGTTCTTTTTTTGTGGACTGGAGGGAGTTACCATTATATTACATGAGCTAGTTTTCCTCCCGGGATCTACTAAAGCCGATCTTTTTGGAAAGGGTGTCCCTGATTCCAGGGTTTTTGCTTTACGGATCGTTTTCCGTTAGTTTACATGAAAATGTATTGGGCCCAAGTTCCCTTCTTTCCGGGGATAATATGTTACAGCAGTTCTGAGCGTCTGGCTCTGCATGATGGTTTTATGGTTCACCTTTGACCATTTTTCTTTGTTTTCCATTTGAGTCATATGGGCATTGAGCCATGTCGACACCAAACAGCCTGAGTGGTAAGCCATCTGGGTGCGAAAACAAGTCAGTGGGCACAAAGCCATGTGGGCCAGAGACGTGTGGGCACAGAGCCATGTGAGCACAGAGCCGTGTGGGCACAGAACCGTGTGACACAGAACCGTGTGGTCACAGAACCGTGTGGTCACAGAACCGTGTGGGCACAGAACTGTGTGGGCACAGAGCCGTGTGGGCACAAAGCCCTGTGGGCACAGAGCCGTGAGGGCAAAGAGCCATGTGGGTACAAAGCCATGTAGGCACAAAACCGTGTGGGCTCAGAATCCTGTGGCATAGTGGCCACAAAGGTATGTTGAGTGCATCGAGGCATGGGTGCATGTCTGTACATGTGGATATGAAACCGTGCAGCGTTTTCAGCATGCTGTACGAGCCGCTGGAAAAAAAGCTACCGGCCATGTGGGCCTCCAGTTTACTTTCGTGCCAGCAAGTGGGCAGTGGATAGATACCACAAAACAAATCGTTGAGCTTTGTTGTTTACATTGTGCTATTGACACTGGCTGCTCATCACCTACAGGTCTCTATAGGGCTCTGCGTAAGAACAGTTAAATTCAAAAGTTGATTGGCCTGCTAGAAAGTGTCATTTTACACGACAAAGCTCTTCAATCATTGAGTCAATGGATTAAGTGGTGCAAGCAATTTAGCTACCTTCCCAGAAAAAGCCTCCAGCAGTCTCTCTTTACTTGACACACCTCATGGACCATGACTTCTATCTTAAGCGCAGCCTTCGCAATATCCTGGCTCCTTAGTCCAGCAAACAGCCAGCTTTGGTTGACTCTTTGCACGTCCGAGTAAAAAGAAGAGGCCACTTCTCTCAAGTCATTTTCTTTTTTGCACGTCTTTGCCCGATCTTCAAATGGCCAAACGCTAAGGCTTCACAGCGTTTCGTAGCTGGGATGAGCTGTCTGATCTACAGGCCAGTGACAATGGCTTCCACCATTCATATATGCTAGTACATGTCAAGTGCAGGAGAAATGACCAGTTCCGCAAAGGATCTACAGTTTTGTTTTGTTTTTTCTTCGGTATTTTATTTTCGCTTACTACATACATACAAACGTAATTGGCTTTTACATACAGTATTTTTATATTAATCACTGACGTGGGATGCTGTGTTTCCTATCAATTTTAAAGCTTCAGTTGCACATGAGTTTATTTTCTAGTATCGTATTTAATAAGACCCCATTTCGACTGGAAATGATCCAGTTTGCGGTGTTGCATTGCAATATACTTTTCAATATTATATTTTAATTTCACTAGCTCGCAAAGGATCTACAGTTAATGTGGCACGATCGTTCTCTTCAACGTGCCCTGTTCAGCTCCTAGAGAGATTTATCAGACGTGGAGGACACAGTCCTTAATAGCAATCCTTGATTTGTTCTACCTCCTGGTCATGGAAGGGTTACAAATTACGGCATGTTCATCTTTCCTACTCTTCAGCACGCGAACGTTTCTGTTTCATTGTTAGTACAAATGTGACTTTAACCCGATGATTTCACAGTCTTCACAGTTTACATTCCGAGGGTTGCCAGCGAAGCAGCTGGTTGCAGATTTTGCGGCTGTATTTGGCGGAGACATGGTAGTTGGCATAGCAGGAAAGCTACAGATGGCTATGTTAAAGGAATTTTTCAGAATTCTCTGAAACTAAGAACTTGGGTCTTTAGCAATCAATATTACTAATTTGCTCTCGTTTGGGATTGTTCCTGTGCCGGTGTTTCGTTAACATCCATTTTCCCAGATTTTACTCTTGTTTCTATACCCCTTATGTTACAAATGGGGTTTGTGGTGTGTCAAAGAACATGAACATTATTTTTTGCGAATATACGTAGTTCCTTCCAACCTTTCTTCAATCGGACATGTGTCTGAAAATTGGCTCCGACCTGTACAAGAGCATGGAAGGCTGAACTGATTCGGAAAGAACGCAGAAAAGAATGGTTGCAATGTGGCGCCGGTACGGCTCTTTCTGTCACGAGGATTTTTCAGAGATGCTAAAATTACATGATCGAAGACTGCTAGTCAAAATGGTTCGGGAGGAAGATGAGTAGGCTGAAGATATTGAAGGAATAAATCACGAGCGCAGTGCAGAGGTTCGTCATTTCATGGAAAAGTTGTGGGACAATACAATAGCACAATACTGTGGTACTGGGCGGAGTTTTAGAAGGAGGCATAGATGTACGTCACCTGTGTAATGTTGTGGCACTGAATCTAATTTCTTTCAAGTCTCTACTGAGCCTTTGAAATTAGATGAACGCACCAAACTGGCTTCCTTGAGTCCTTGAAAAAAAAAGACAGAGAAAGGGCAAATTGGAGTATGTCCATTTTGCCTTCAACGTATGGAAGGATTTTAATACAGTAACTGTGAGCTGCAGTGGGTGTCATTGGAGCTACTTTTCATTATCCACGTGCTAGAAGAAGTGTTTTATGGCGATCCGTTGGCTTGGCCTCTACCATCTTACTTGTTTTCGAAAGTAAAACCAGTTGTGGATTTGTTTAAGTCGTTGTCTACAGCAACTGTCAAAGATGCATTACCAATTAAGATGATACATGATCCAACGTCAGGCAAAGATAGCCGTGATTTTCACAGATGTTTGGCTTCTTGCTTCAAGGGCTTTCCAGTGCAGAAGTGTAAGAGCTTGTGTGGCTTGGCCCCCACAATTATGAGTGCCTTGGCAGGCATTCATCCGCACACTTGGAAAGCCGTTGAAGATAAGTTTTGTTAATTGCACTTTATAACTAGCTTGAACTAGCGTCAATTTAAATTCGGACATTTTAAATAAACAAAAATGTTTGTTAAAATAATTATTACTACCAAGAATGAATTTGCATCAAATGAATTAGTTGCTTAACTGTTGTTCAATCTTTTAAATTTCATTTTGATGGGTACATTAAAACGTGAAGTTTAACAACGTCTTTTTAAAAATCCCCATGTTACGTAACTTGCATGGTGGTGACAAATAGTAACATCCGCACACGGGATTTGTCGATCGCACATTTCTTCTGGACATTTTTTTCTTGTTTCACTACACAAAATGTTTAATCAAATACACTGAATCTGTACCAAAAGCACTTAAGCAAATTAGACCGGAGGGAGTGTTGACAGCTTGGTAAACAGCACATACCGAAAAATAAAATTATATTGCTGTGGAGTTTCTGTTGAAATGTTCTTATTCTTGCTTTGCAAAGACAACAGAATCTAAGGTTCAGCGTCAGCTATCAGCTGTGAGAGAGCAAATGTACACAGATTTTTCATCTGAGATCGGCATGCTTCTTTTGATAACTTGTGTACTGTGCTGGCTTGGGCGCAGAACTGGTTAGCTACTGGCCTCACCACAAATGATCATATGTGGAAGCCGAACTTTCGAATGACACGGGCAACCTTTGAACAGCTATGCGGTATTTTATGGAGCAACCTGACCAAGCAAGACAACAGAATGCGCAAAGCCTGGCCAGTTGAGTGGCGTGTTGCAGTTGCCATCTGGCGCCTTGTCACCGGGGACACGTACAGGTCATCTGGGCTTCAGTTTTGCATGGGAAAGGCCACTACTTTTAAGTGCTGTGTGGAGTTTGAAACTGTACTAGGAAATAAATATTATAAAAACAAATATATACGATTCCCATATTATAACGGTGAAGTGTAAGAAGCTATGGATCGAAGAATTGAAGAGCTGCACAACTTTCTCCAGATTGTAAGGGCTATTGATGGCAGCCACATAGAAATTATGGTACCCCCAGTAAACCACGATGATTGCTTCAATCAAAACCAGTTTTAAAGCAATGTGTTACAGGGAGTTGTTTTCAGTGAAAAGAAGTTCACTCAATAACTCAGTGCAATGAGACCAGTAGTTGAGCTAGCTTTTGGACTACTAAAAGGGAGATGGCGAACCACGGCTAAGAAAAATTAGCAGTATTATACAATAGTTAAACGCACAGTAACTGCCGCATGTGTCCTGCACAGTTTTTGTTTACTGCAAGGGGGCAGTAAGGTTGATTACGACATGGTGAACAACAATTATGAAAAAGACAACAACGACGACGATCAGGGAGTGGCTGTGGATGGAGATAAAACAAGAGAACTGATTTTGAACTGCATGATTGCGGAAGAGTTCATTTAATATTATAACACACGTTTTTTTGGAAAAAAATCAGGTACTTAAGTCACTATATAGTGAACTGTTTTGTTCATTTTTCGAAAACAGCTGTATGTCACTAGTCACATTCCCGTGTTAATGGTGTGGCAATTGTTCTGTGTCCGATTATTTGTGCTATTAAATTGTAAAACGAAAAATCAAAAATTATAATTTATTATTTAATGAGATGTTTTTTATTATACAGACTGTGATTTCGTTTTTGTTTTTTACAAATTACATACTGATTTCAAAAACATAACAATTCAAACACAAAAGCGAGATAATTTCAAAAAGTACACATTACTCCATTGCGCTACTCCATACTCTGCTCGGCTGGAGTAATTTCAGGTTTTTTTGGCCATACAACCATCTGCTCAAGTTGAACCGACCACCCTCCAACACATCAATAATCATGTTACCCGGGATATTGCTGTTTAAGCGTGCATCTTCTCTGAAATCTTTAACAGCTGTGTTATCCATCCACGGTTACCTTATCTCAACCACTGCGACTCGCTTTCTCTCTTTGTCTGCTACTCTTTTATCAATTCTGTTTGCTCTGACCATCAGATTCTCTGCATAGACCGGTTACATCCCAGAAAGCTTTAGCCCTTTCATTCTCATACAATGGTTTAGGTTGGGCCAGAGAGTACCATGATGGTACCTTGGATGCCAAGTTCTTATCTCGAAGCAAGGTTGGGAAGGCTAGAACTATCAAAATTATTGTTGCTTTATTAGATAAAAGACGAATGTCTTTGCTTTTTCAAAACTGTTGATTTAATTAATGTAATAATTGATATATTTAGTTATTATTCCACTTAGCGTGGGAAAAAGGTTGATACAAAAGCCTGCATCAAGCACAACAGACTAGCCCGAGCTGTGAAGGCATCAAGACGGCCCGGCAATCAAAATGCGAGGGTGCCACCACACAGTAAGCCTATAATAAACCACATATATTGTATAAATACTGAAAAGTGGCAGTTTTCTATGTGATCTAATTGCTATTGTTTCTGGAGGAGACTAACGAAACAACAATGGTTTCCGTAGCAGATTCTTGTTCCTTGGCTTTCAGCATCTTTAACCTGTTGCTAACCGTGTCAGTAATTATGTACCTCTACAAAAAAGTTACAAAACAGCCAGTAAATCAGTGCAAAAGACCACTGCAAAATGAAAGTCCTCGTCCAGTCACTTCTTGACAACCTGGCCATGGAGTTTCCTTCGTCCCTTCTGCTACGCATCTCTAACCTTTTACCTACGGCTTCGCCAGGGCATCCCTCTAAGATGTTCTACATGCAAAAAGACCATGCACCATACATTTGTCTTAATCTGGAGTTGTTCAGCGACTTACTGGCAGTTTTTCTGGGAATCCTATTGGCCCACGTGTTCCTCGACTGGAACAGACATGATATTTTGAACTTTATTTTACTTTGCGACTTCCTACGCACCCCTTCTGATTTCCTTGAGGAACACCTCTTTACTACTTTCCAACAACGCCACAAAAGACTGGAAGATTCATCACATGTTTAAAACTAAGCATATTCTTCACAACGCTACATATACAAGCCCAGAACATCTGCTATGTGATGCGACCACTGCCCTTAACCCAGGCCTATTCCAGGCCCATGCTGACCTCGTTTCCTCGGACTAGGATGACTACTTCCAGTATCGCAAGAAAGCATGGGTGCAGGAAGACACCTACATGGCACACCATACTGATTGAGAAGGAAGGCTTATCAGTTAACAAACTGGAGACTTTGTACAATGCCTATAAAACTCAGAATACTGAGCAAACAAAAAACTTGGAAAATTTGGTTGAAGAAGAGTTGATCGAAGTAATCTTGACAGTGGTGCCACCTATAACAACAGAAACACAATCATCTCAGTGAAATAAAGTCAAGATCGATGTACACAAGTAGTTAAGAAACTATTTTGGAAAAGAATGATATACTAAAGTAATTCTGTTGGAAAATTAGGAGAGTTGTTGGAGAGGATAAGATTTATTACAAACACTTGAGGTGAAAGTCAGTTGTTTTGTTGTAAAAATCGCCTTAGCTCTAATCCTTTTCAATTTTTGTTTATTTCATGTGTCTTCAACTGAGCCACAAGCAACATCATTCGTTGTTTATGAAAAAAGGAATGTAGACCAAATAAGTAGCCTGTCCTGCCATGAGTGCAATGTATACGCTGTATTTGATACTGTAAAGCTCTTCAGTGCAATCATTAAAGTATTGAATTATGACTTCTCAGAATCTTAAACTCTGTCTTTGAGTTGGACAGCATCAAAACGTGAAACAAAAATCATGATTATATATGGTTGGACGATGTTGGCCATCGAACTGAAGTTTTTGCTTTTAGCAATCCGACATGCTACAAACAACGTTCTTTCACTTCAGCAAAATGTATTATTACAAACATTTTCCTAGCAGCCTTTTTCTGATTAACTGCGTTACTAAGAGTTACCCCTCAAAACTAGCTGGGGATCCTTCAAAGCTTTCCACACGGAGTCTCGAGGACCCTCCATGATTATGTTGTCGAGTTTTATTTTAAAGGAACTTTCTTTTTTCGCAAATCTGTACAATGCTCACAGCCTCTGTCAAAATCAGTTATTTATTTCGTTGTTTCATTTCACTGGCATCATATTACATTTTCCACGTGACTTTCAGTAGATTTTTTGTATCTTTCATTCGTTTTTCGCAGCAATATCGTTTCACTGTTAAATTATTTCTTTTGCAACGTCTCCACTTGATCGCTTCACGAACCTTGCCAATCTCACCAGTTTGATTTTGTGTGGGATAATCTTCCCAACTCAACCGTTGTTCAGCCTTCTGCCACGAGGGCCTCGATCACACAGGACCACCACATCGGTTTGGAGGTCAGTTTTGGGCAACATCGGGGCTCAGCCTTCCCAACCTGACGGTGTGACCCTTCTACCAAGTCGCTCGGTGACATGAAGGCCCCAGAGAGAACGCTTTTTCCTCAAGTGTGACCCCATATTTTTGCTTCAGGTGAACCGAAACTTTATGGCCAATTATCATTAGCAGAATTTTGCGCGGGCTATATCACCATTTTGCAAAACAGAGCCACAGATCAACAAAGAGTGGTCATGATTAGTGTCTAACTAGAAAACTTAGTGTCTAACTAGAAAACTTTAGTGTCTAACTATAAAACTTTAGTGTCTAACTAGAAAAATAAATTGGTTACTTTAGAGACTAGACATTTCCTAAAATTCTCATATACTTAGAACTCCATTTATTAATTAATGTGTAACTATGTATTGTAAGTCTAAATATAGATTATAAAAATAATTATGTAAGTAATAGTGAAATGTGAATAAAGTCTTGTCTTTGCTTTAACTCATCAGTCATAGTGTTGGCCAGCAGTTAAAACCGGTCCGTGCATGTCATTACAAGGTTTTGCGTGCAATCGAAATGGAGTTTGTTCGCCAGATGCAGTCATTTGAGTGTTTCAAACAATCATTTTTCTTGTTGATGGCCCTTCTGAGTCACCATCCAAATCCTAAACTGTTCGATTGAGGATATGTTTGCTGCAGCCACTGCTCATCCGAAATGAGCAAGAACCATCCTTGACACTGCTGTTTTGCCTGAAGCTACCGCAGAAAGTATCGACTCAGACATACACCGCTCATTCCAGGAATTAGATCCAAGTTCAAAGTAAGTTTAAAATTTCTTTTGCTAATAAAATGAAAAATACAAATTCGATTCACAGACTTTAATGTATTACAGAATGATATTTACCCTGTGGTATCTCTAAGTCTTTCCTGTAAGCAGTGTAAGTTGTTCTAAGTTTTAAGTGTTGGTCAACGTTAGTTATCTCTTATGATGTAAAATCAAGATCAATCATTATCGTTTGGAACGACACAAACATCAAACTATATGTCGCCTGGAAAACTATATATGTTTGTCTTACAAAACAGTAAAATGTTTCACACACTTAATGAAACTTGTCTAATTTGAAACCCGTCGGTTTTCTAAATAGTTCTATTTTGAGAGACTGCAACACTTTTTACTAAATGGAAAATAGCTGGTAACAGCATTTAAAATAACTCATGTACCACTAAAATAGTGTTGTTTTTTTCCTAGAAAATCAATCAAAAAGTCACAACCCTGGTTTGATCAAACTCAGTTGTGAAGCCAACAAATGGATTGTCGAGGAGCTAAAAGAAAGAAAAAGACCAGATGTACAGACAACACAATTGAGCGACGTTCTGAAGGATAGCCAAGTTTTAGAAACGAATGTGCTACTTTTGTGTGCCTCTTCAAAGGTATCACAAATTCATTGGAAGTGTACGCTAATTTTTAATTCAGTTAAATATTTTATAGTAGAGCTGCTTATTCTATTCGAAAAATAAGCAAAAAAAAAATGCCGATTTAAATACAGAAATGTTATTGTTCTTTTATTTAAAGATTTATCTTGATAATTACAAGAGTCCGGCAAAGCAAAAAGAAAAGGGAAAGAAAAAATACCAAAGATGTTGGAACCTATTGTCTTGAATTGTTGATAAGTTTCACTGCATTGAATTGTGGGTAGCAAGTCCAATGTGGCAGTTAAAAATTGCAGTGGTCAACAAGAACTGCTCGAGGCACTTGTTTCCTGGCCAGTACTTGTCCATCAACGAGACATTGTATCCTATGAGGAATCAGACTGCTTTCAGGCAATACATGAAGAGAGTACTACTGATGCCGAAACGTACAAGATAAGAACACAAAAACAGACAGGCAAGGGAAGAAAGAGAAATACGACAGTAACCGTCTGTGCGAGAAGTAAAAGAGGTAAAAGACATGTGTGACGTGTTGTTTGATCAGTTTTCTTTTAAGAACAGTGATCAGTTCTGTTTACTATGATGTGTTTTCATAAGCTTTGTTACCAATGACTTACTTACTTACTTAATCCTCTTCGTGCCCTGTGGCACATAAGGCCAACACAAGAGATCGCCAACCGCCCCTG
>JAOBYH010514373.1:0-14934 GCA_025403525.1 Umimayanthus kanabou | reverse complement strand
ATCTTACTTAAGATTTAAACTGAATAAATTAAACAAAGAAAGTATAGTTAGACACGATCACTGGAATAACTACTAAAGAATTATCCGTGCGAGAATACCCAGGCCAGCTTTTTACAGGCAATAAATTATCAAACACACACACACACACATACACACAATAGAGAAAAAAAAACCTTTGTGTATCCTCTGATATTGCCCATATATCAGGAGAAGTACCCCTGTACACGTGCCCTGGGTACCGGAACGGCAGAAGGAATACTCGCGCAAATCGAAACATTCATATCAAACTAAACTGCGACTGAAGCGTGAAGAAAAAGAAAGAGAAGAGAGAACAGATGTTAGTTCTAGACAATTTGAAATGTACTAGTAAGTTTCAAAGATTGAGATATTAAGATTCTCTTAAAATATTCTATGTATGACATCTTTAATAGTCTAGGTATTGAGCTCAACATGTCAATAGCACTGCTTGTCACTCGAACAAAGACTAAACTTCCTCTGCAGACACTGTTTAGTCTACGTATTCCAAAGGCGTGGCCATATTGTTAAGTTCACAAAAAACATAAACACACTTTAATATTACTGGTGTGTGTGTGTGCGTGTGTTCCCCTGTCCACAGTATTGGAAATAACAACCAATCTTACGGTGATCTGATATCTTGAACAAGAAACTGTATCAATCAATTTCACAATTTGTGGCCGTTTTGTTTTCTCGAATTGGGCCCCAAGAATTATGTAACGTACGACAGCCACGATAACCGATATTTTCAGACCTACGGCCGATATCAGGTCGGGCCTGTACGCAAGAGAGATCTAGAATACTTGAAAATTTCTTTTGAGCTATGAAATTGCTGTATATGGCAAAGAGAACGAAAAGTCTGCTCGATTACGTTATAAGTAAGGCTGGGCCTCCGTCATTTTGATGCCAATGTTTTGAAACCCATTTAGGCCCCGGAAACAACGGGTTTTGTCAAGAAGCCAAGTAGGATCTGTGTGCGAAATGTAAAGTTACATGATAGCTTTCAGTCACTTCTTGTTTACTTCCACGAGACAAAATACACATTCTGTACGTCAGTAGGCGGCTGCCACCACTACCAGCACCAACGCAAATGTGCAACCACTTGAACTACCTCAGTAAAACCAGAACAAAAAAGGGGTTGTGCAAGTATACTGACGACTGAGGTTTGAACGATTGGGTTTGACCGCTTGACACAGGGAAAAACACTTGTTATCATCGACCTTTGACATGACTTGTGAACAGGCTTTTATTCCGCCGGAATTTCCGGGAAGAGCTGGTGAAAGGCGAAGAAAGACAGGGACAATTGCTTTTTTTTCATCAACAGTCAAACAAAACAAAACAAACTCAAATCGTGAAAAACTGGCTCTTGCATCTACCCAGCTTTCACAAAGTATGTTTTTTATTTGCTTCTGTCTAATCGACTTTATGGTGATATCTTATACATTTACTGGGGATTGGAATAGTGGACTACAAAACATCTTTCCACAGCAAACTGAAAAGTTCGGAAACGCCATAAAAAGCTGTAGAATTATGGGTGGCTGGAAAAAGTAGTATATTTTAAACACCCGCATCCTTGCCGCACCGCATATACAAACCTACAAACGCTGAGCGTAAAATAATTGATCATTTGATGTTTTAATTTGTTAAGACATCAGTTTATTAGTTGCTAACTTGATTGGTTTCCCCGCAGAATTAAAAACCTGTAAAAAAGTTGTCGCACTCGACTCACACCGCATGTTTTACATGTGTTTCTGGTATGATCACAAGCTGTGTTAACCGACGAACAGATTAACAGCAGTGATTTCAGCAGCTGGTTTGATTGTTATGACAAATCCAAGGTACTGCAGCCACAGAACGCATGGAATCAAGTTATCTTTTTTGCAGGGCAAAGAAAGAACATGGAGCGCGTCTGAATCGTTTTATAGTGTTGAACTAACTTGGCGATGGTATAAATATTTCCGATTTTCTTTTCACGTCTTCAAGAAATATATTGATCAATAAAGCAGTGAAATCAATAGTTGCAGTTATTTGGTGATTTGTGTAGAGTGGGAGTGTTTGTAATTTTGTAACTGTTTTAAAACTTTACTGCCGAAATCAAACTGAATACACTGTATTTATATTTGTGCAAATTAGTCCTGAGGTATCAAAGACAACAGCTATAACTAATCATCCCGTTAGTTAATAAAATAAATAAATAAATAAATAAATCAGAACTAACTAAATATATAAATGAACAAACAAACAAATAAAATATTTATTCGAAAACTGATACATCGAGCGTTTTAACACACACTGTGTAGAAGATCATTTAGAGGTCTTAAAATCATGTTATTCAAACGCAACAGTTTTAAAAAGAATCCAGTCTTGACAACTGTCATCAATTGACTTATTGAGCATTTTCAAAACCAACAAAGAAAACAATACAGCTGTAACACTATTAAGAAGTCAGAACAACGAAAGAGGATCGAGGGGTTGTGGTATGAAAGCAATTCTATTTTTTTCTTTGTTTATAGTTACAAGAAGGTGAATTAGCAAGCTCTTGTTTAATTCGAGTGCATCGCCGAGTTCCAATGGGAAATATAGCCATAAAAGCTATAAATAGTTTAATACTGGTAGAATTTGCGTTCTACTTTTGCATATTATTATTAGCTCAGCGCAACGAATATCGGCTCCGAGTTCCCGGCACAGCAATAAATTGTGAAGTGGGTACACTTTGAGAGTCACGTGCAAACATTGTTTTTGTTTGTTTTAAATAAAAACATTCATGGTTAAACGTTCTTTAATCATTTTTTTAAGGATCTGAGCCAAGAACGCTCTTAAAAGTTTCCTTAATATATGTATACATGTAACGCGTTAACAGGAAAAGGGTCTCCTGACTAAAGCATGTCAGAGAGACTAAAAATTACTAGTTGATTTATTGCCTAATTTCACGCTATTTTTAGATGCTAGTTTGATGATCTTTTCACCACATGCAAGCTAGGATAGTATTTCAATATAAAAGCTAATGAAAGACGCGAGAAATTGAACCGAGCGAAATGCCGTATGCAGTTTTTTTTTCCAGTGAAAAATCGACAATCTCGAAATTTTGACTTCTGCGCATGCTCCCCCCCAACAGATATCTAAGAATTCCTTTGACACTGCTTGAATACAGTGTCACTTGATCCACAGAAATTTGACTTTCTGAACCAACTGCAGTAATTAGACAACTGAATTAAGAACATTTGAAAAGAAACACTATTATTGTCCGTCAGACGCCTTGTTTTCTGCATGAGACCCCTTTCTTGTTAACGGCGTAGGTATGCATAAATATTTCATATGGGGTTTATTAAATTGTGTATCTGTTCACATTCAAAGGCTATTGCCAATATCTAACGTGGATATACGTGATTGCAGTGTACATTAGAATCGCTTGTTTACAAAAACCAAATGCGAAATCGCGATATTTAGCAGCGCCGATTCTCACCTCAATTTTTAAATTTATAATTATACTGCAATAAATATTCCTTTCCGATATGTTCTCACATTAAAACAAAGGTTCTTATAAAAAGAGAGTTAATCCCATGTACGGTAAAGTTTCCTTTTCCCAATGGGGCCATGCGAGCGACTATTGCTGTAACATGTTTGCTTTTTGTGCAACTTCATTTTTGGCAAGTGTACCCGTTAGTACATATTGATCTTATTTAATATATCTACCCATATTATTGTTATTATTATTATTACTATTATTATTATATGTTTGTTTTTTACTTAACTGGTTGTTATCTAGACTGAAATTCTTGTAAAGTTTGAATAAAATTTACCATCTACTGAATGTACAGCTACAAGCCACCTTACAAACGAATGCAGTTTAATTTCAAATAGCTTGGAATGGCAAATGCAGCCGCCATTTTGTTCAGTCATACACGTTTTCTTCTTTGCAAGAAGAAACTTTGTAGCTATAAGAACACCAAAGCTTATACTTACACAACTGGATTTTGAAAAGAATTAAGAAAGAATTAAAAGAACATAGTGATCCTTGGCCAAAGACATTTGGTTCTAATAAAAACAAACAAACCCATGGCCATGTATATAGTTTTAGTAGAAATGCTATTGTTCTTTCATAATACTGACACAAAAAAATGCTTATTGTTATTATTATATTATTTAAAAAAAAAAAATGTTAGCTCTACCCTCCGTGACAGCTTTTTTCTTTCACAGGAGGAACAAACTAATTATTTATGCGGGGAGGCTCAATATGCTATATTGTTTCATAATTGTTCCACGTTGCGTACTAATTTGAAATTGAAGTTAAGCTGAATTGCGCTACAATGCTACAATCTACTGAACCGAAAAGTGGGTTGAGCACAAAGGGAGCCATTTTTGATTTTGATCTAAAGTCAGACATGACGCTTGTTGTTTTCTTGTTTGTTTTCATTTCAAGGAAGTGCTAATTGAGGCGGGACTGGCCGGCATGCAACAACCGGATTATCGTGCGGTGCAAAAATGAAAGGCGGTGGCAAAATCTCATCTAAAAATGTGTATGTCGACCGCTTCTTAAAAACCAAAAACAGGAGTTTTCGTGTAGCGGCGGTTTACCCTAAGCTCCTTAGTTCAAACTAAATTTTATATCCTCAATTTGAAGGCAGCTAATAAAAATATTTTCAGTGAAGAGATTTATTAGCGTTTTGAGAAAGTCTATTGGGTGAGCTTGTGCATGCCCTTATAAAGTCATACGCATGTCTGGGATTGATTTGTTTGTTTACCGGTTGCCAATGGTTACGGCCTAACTACCGCCAGCAAGACTCGACGGAGTCAACTGTCTGGTTGTGTTTCGATTGACACGGTCGTGTGGCACTCAGTAAACCACTTGTGAATCTTTACAATCCAGAATAGTTTCTTTCCGGTAGTGACAATATCACTACCCTAGTTTCCGTCTTTAGTTTTAGATGCCTGTCAGTGTCGCGTTGTTTAGAAATTCTGCCTCATTTCAGTTTTAAAACACAGCTCCCAGTCAGTTATTTTCAGACAACGTGGACAGTCTTCAAGTTTGGGTCGTTCGTTACTCGGTTGTCGAAGGGAGCTGCTTTGCAGAGTGCTACTTCAGCAAGAATTATAGAAATTTAAATTACTGCTCCAAAACACAATAAAACCAATATAGCGAAAACAAATAAATTTATCTCTAGTCTTCAATCTTCTTCTTTTAATCTTGTAGATTTGCTGGGTACATTGTCTAATTTCTGCCATTTTGAGTGGGAGGGAAAGAATGATAAATGTCAGTGGGACGGAGACTGAACGGGAGTTGCAGTTGTTTTCACATGAACATTGTTGAACAAATGCAAACTGCAGAAACCCACATGTTGTCACAGAACTATTTTTATCGATGATCGCTACCCAAGACAATGGTTAGAATGCCATAGAAATTTCTGCATAAATTTTCTCAGTGGCCAATCACGATGAAGCAATGACGTAATGTTCACCTCGTGTATTAGTTACGCATTGTCACCGGGAGCAGAGTCATAGAAACCGTATAGCTTTCTCCTTCACGGCCAAATGTCTGCAGAACAACAATTCAGCCAAAAATATTACAGTGGCTTCGATGTGCCTGCCGAGAAATATATTTTACTTATGGATGTCTGGGCATTAAGAAGATTTTCTTTTGTCTAAAAATTTTATTCGCTGGTTTTAAAGAAATATAGCTGTGTTACATTCACATATTGCACGCGGAGCGAGTTGTCGGAAAGCCGAAGATTCGTCTCTACACCGTCTGGCGCGCTGGTGTTTGACTGTATGTAGTTCGCCTTTCGGAGGATTGACAAAATGAATACAAAAATGGATCACGAACTTCCACGGGTAAATGGCGTTAATGGAACTTTTAAAGATGCGGAAAGTCATAAGTGGCGGGCACCAAAAAGCCCATGCTCGCCCGAATCGCCTCCTTCGCTTATGATTCGTGGCAAGACACTATCACTTACAAAGCCTGAAAAGTTGAAGCCCATTAAAGAACTCTCGAAAAAAAGTAGAAAAATAAGACTTCAGCAATCGCAAGCAGGAAACTTGTCACTACTGAAGAGAAGAGAAACTTCCCCTGATGTTTACAGGCTCGAAGCGCGATTAAAACCAAAGCGAGGTAAGTGAAGTTAGGGTACTGCAGAAGTGAAAGAACGCCATTACTATTTTCAGGCAACTTTCGAGGTGTCATTTTCAACCGAGATAGTGATCGTGTTTATTTACGTTCTCCACTACAAATTCTCCTTATTATTATTTTCTTCTTCTCAGTAAAAATCTCGGTTTTGCATGTACGGGTGCTAACAATTTATAGCTTGTTGCGGTCTTTGGGACCGATAATGCATTTTGCGAACTGTTGTCACTCATGCACCATGGAGCAGTACTATGGCGTGATCGAGTTCCGTTCTCTCAAGACGGTGTTTTTTTTGATATTGCAAACTTCTGAATTAAAGTGTTTTGAGTCAGTATATTACAGTGCACCGGCCGCGAATGAATGGCAGTTTATTGTTCAGTGGTTACCTTCAAACGCAGCCGAAAGGTCCACAAAATTATACTATACGTGACTTTCTCAAGAACTTTAATTTGGACACTTGTGTGTGTTCATGTTAATGTGTGTAGTCGCGCGAGTTGTCGATTTCTGATTGATCATCGGGTCAGGTATATTTATCTCTTTGTTTGTTCCTTATGTTCATGTCTTGTACAGCGTAGCGAATTGACAATTCATATTTGCATGTGCGGAGTCTAAATGATAAACAAACTCGACACTTTTAAAACACTCACATTCACAAAATGAACAATATGGATTGTCTGGGACGGGGCAAGGTATGTTAGGACAATAAACACCTTCGCGATCGCCAGAGCGTCCCGACCCAGTGTCTCTGCGTGTGGGAACTGTTTTTCGATTGTCACTAGCAGTGAATATTTACGCGGGAAGTTGGGTGAAGTCAAGCGAGACACGGACTGCACTTGATCTTGAGGCAGGAAAGAGAGCAATTTCAATCTCTTTCACGAGCTCGATAAAATGTCTAGACAGCGCTAACCGCCTTGAAACCAAACAGAGCGGAAACTGCGTTATCGCGAACAAATGCAGTGTGTCCCACTTTGACTAACTTGTTATGTAAAGTGTTTTTTCTTGTTTTCAAATCTTTACACCATAATTCCATAACTGAACAGTACACACACGTACACCCCAACGTCAACTGTGGCGTGAAGTCAGTTTCGTACAGCGAGCTGCTGTTTGCATGTTATCATGCCACAGCTCTCGAGAGGTTTGCTCGCCGGGTCATGTGTTGTTTACTTTCCAAATGTCATGCGAACAAGGGTGGTGTTGTTTTCGACCCATACGTTTGCCAAGTATTGTTCTTGGACATGAAAGCCATTTTAGAACAAAAAATATCTGAGAGCGGAACAAGAGGAAAGCAATTGAACGTACTGCGAAATGGGGCAGGCTGAAAGTGGAAGTTGCAGCAGCATCTGTCTTGCTCGGGCCGGAGCGAAGTTGACATAAATAGTAAACATGAACTCAGAGGTCAGGGCACAAGATGATCTGGAATTGAAGAAGCTTTTGGCTTTTAGAGACTTGAAATTCAAACCATTTGAATAATTGCAAAATTTTGCAAGTAATCTTTGCATCCAGTTTTGCTTAAGTAACTCAGAAATTTTTTTGGCCTGAAAGGCTGAATGTTCTTTTTTATCCACACAAATGTTACAACTTTTGTAGTCGTGAACTTCTGGAGTCAAGCTGCAGAGTGAAACTATGAAATAAATCAGGATTCAAGAAAAATCTAGCAAGGGAAAACTTGATGCTCATATTGACAAACGTCTTCTAAACTTGATCCAGGTATCTATTTCTCCGAACCCAATAGTGGATGGTACGGTGATTTCTCTCTACTAGTACTATATCAAGTGGGACAGATCCCCATTGACTTAAAAATACTACGGATGAACACCTCTAGCTACAATACAGAGACCTGGGTACTTATTCATTTGCTTAAAAAAGACCTTTTAATACGATCAGCTCCAATATATAGACTTTGTTTTACACTGCTTGTGTTCACATTAATTTGATACTAGAGAAAAAAACAATCTGGTAGATTAATGTTATTTTTGCTAGAAAAATTCTTAATTTGATAAGTT
The DNA here is from genome assembly GCA_025403525.1 of Umimayanthus kanabou. Taxonomy (NCBI): domain Eukaryota; kingdom Metazoa; phylum Cnidaria; class Anthozoa; order Zoantharia; family Parazoanthidae; genus Umimayanthus; species Umimayanthus kanabou. Next base: position 6,798 of record JAOBYH010514373.1, on the reverse strand, counting down.
GGAAGCATTGAATACCAGGGACTAAAAGTGGATTTAAAAAACTAACAATCTTAATAAATAATAGTTATAACAATAAATATGAACATTCTTACATAACAAAAAATACTAAAAGTTGGAGACTGCGGAGCTACTTTGAAAGTGGGGGGGGAGGGGGGGGGCTAAAACACTTTTTTCTCAGTAACACTTTGTAATTTTCATAAAAGGTGACCAGCCCCCCCCCTCCACCGTCCCTGAAAGTAAAAACATTTTGTACCATGTCAGAGACTTTCACATTTGTTACCAGTTAAATGTTAATTAAAATGATCAAGTTTTTATCTTATTAAATATTTTGAATAATTTCAATTTATGTCTTTGCATAGCAGAGTTTAAAATGTGGGCTCATTGCAAGAATATAATTCCTAGCAACTGCAGACAAATCAGATAAACTGATCTGGTGTGATAAGCTTGTTACTGGGGTTTATTCAACTGATAAACACTGAAAACCCACAAAACCCCATTAAAAGTGTAATTTTAAGTTTAATAAATTAATACATGAAAGTGTACCGAATTGGTTTAAGTATTTAACAGATTTTGCCCATGAAGAGCTTAAACTATTGGGCTGTTCAGCAACAAATCACGATAGACAAACTAAGTTTAAACATTTAAAATCCAAATAAAAAATCAAGAGTATGTAAAATTAAGCAGATGAAATGAATAAGTTGCATGGGTGGTGGTTTGATCTGTAAATACCACAGCAATTAAATGTATCAGAAGCATAAACCCAACATTTGTTAATTTGATTACATATAGTTTTTGAAGAAACTTTGAAAGCTTTGTTTTAACTATATAAAACAAATTTCATTTTTATTATTTCAAGTTTTGTTTTGTGGGCAAATTTAAAGATTTTTTTACACAATTGAAATAGGAGTTTAATTTAGTGATGACAAATAACAATTATTTTACATCTCAAATGCATCTCACAGTTTTAATTTTCCCCTCTGAGGAACTTGAGATAAACATCAGTTGTCTTATCTCAATTGAGGATTGTACAGTCGCTTACATTATGCCCTGGGGGTAAACACTTTTATAATGAAGTAATCTGAATGAGAGCCAAAGAGATTCATATCAACAACACAAATTGAAACCTGAAATTGGAGTGCTAACACACCCAAAAAACATCTTTGAAACTATTATCAACCTTCCCCAAAAGCCATAGAGTGCCAAACTTTAGAAAGATTTGGGTGTACATAGCTAAATATTGTACCCCTGGCCATAAAATCCTCAAAAATATTTAAATTTACTTTTCTGCCTAAACGTGTGCAATAAATAGATAAAACTACTTCTGAATAATATTAGCTTCAGTTATCTTCCTGAGAAAAATGACCTCAAAGTTGAAGCTTTGTGTCAATGCTGTATTTTCTTGCACCAAGCAAATACTGTATATGCCACAGTTGGGAAGATTACGTTCACACATTACTGACATAATTTTCTTTTTTATCTTTTGTCATTGCATTATGATACATGGATGTATACTTTTGAATTCAAAAAGGCCTAGACAATTAATAATTTTCCTTTAAAGTAAGTGGTAGACAGCAGTGTAACTGAGTGAAGTGTAGTCACAATTGAATGCATTACCATATGTGTCAGTAAAGGGTTGTTTAACACTTTGAAGGCAGTACAGAGCATCACAGGTGGGGTGGGGCTGGGGGGTCAGGAGGAGTTGGTTAATTTCTGCACCCAAGACAGTTGTAGTCAAATATGGACTACTGGGCATACTTTAGTCTTTGCCCATTGAAAAATTGCTTTTTCCTAATCTCGCCCCTAGATAGTTCCTCTCAGGCAGATAAAATTCGGGGACTTCCCCACACCTATCCTCCTTGAATTTTCTTCACCTGAGAGGAAACTGGGGACAAAATTGTCTTTTCCATTTTCTGAGAGATAATTTTGAAGATCTTAAACACTTGTGACTCTTACATGATGTGGTTTATTACGTTGATATTAAACCTTCTTTTTTTACTGTTTAACATAACTGTTTGTGTTGCCATTTATAGTTTTCTGCTTAATAAATACATTTGTTCCCAGAATGTGCCTTGGTACATCATAACCCCTGATTGTGATCCAACCTTTTGCTGTTGTACATAGTTGATAGGTACATTTTAAAATCAGTAGTGTGGAGGGGGAGGGGTCGTGAAAACTCGTCTGGTGCTTTTTGTGCTACTTTGAAAACATTAAACGACCCCTATAAACACAACTAGAAAGTGTCACATTTGGTTGTCACCAGGTTCAGAATAATTAAGTGTTGTTGTACCGTCTAAAAGTGTCTCTGCTGGTTATCTTCCAGAGCCTCTTCCAATGAGAATGCGAGCACTGCCGCAGTCTTTCTGGCAGGAACCACACAACATGAGTACGAGCAGTATGAGTTCAGGAAGTACATTTCCAAACCCTCTACCACTGTTTCAAAATGACAATAATAATAGCGAGGTGGTTATGGGCATTCGGCCCCTTACCCCTCCTGAGGAGAAACCACGCCCACCAAAGGAACCCAAGCTGAAGTTTACAGCCCCACCAAATACAGACTTGTTGCTCAAATTATTTGAAACTGTAGAGGAGGACAAAACTAAAAAGTTTGTGGTCAGAAGAGGCAGGTTTGTACAAAATTAATCAGTGTTTTTAAACTTTTTTTAACATTGTTTAGTTCCAAAAAATACCCATTGTGGAAATCCAAAAAAGTACCGATACCCTCATTAATAATAATAATTTATAACACTAATAATTTATAAAACTAAATACATATGAAATTGGAAATTTTTTGGGGGAGGGGGAGAGTCTCAGAAGCTAACCTTTTTAAAAGGAATGTATGGAACTGGCATTTGTGGGGGAGGGGGTTAACAACCAAGATTCGTCTCTAGTAGGGGTAGGGTTTTTTTCTCAGTGTTTTAGAGTTGTTTACAATTAGCACAAATTCAGCTTCAATCTGTGAATAAAGTGAGTCCATAATTTCGATAGCACTTTGCACAGTTAGATTAAAAACTTCCAATTATAGATATCTATGGCTGGTGGTAACTTGCTGCCAGCCATATCTACATATAGTAATACAAATTACCTAATATAAGCAGTTTGTGGTTTATGTGTTTTCATTGTTTGTCAACCCTTGAGGTTTTTTGGTTATTTTGAAGTTTTTTTTTAGAGCTGCCATCAGTCAAACTTATTTAAAGCAAACCTGTACCTTTTAGTAATTGCCCTATTTAACACTGACATCACAGTATGTTTACATGTCAAGTCACCATATTTTATTTTTGGAACTTGAATGAACTGATGTTGTTTACTTGAATATTTCAATGATTCTGTGAAATCTGTCTTTTACCAACCAAGGTTTCTGCTGTAGTAGGGGTATGGATAATTCTGGAACTTAACACATTTAGATAATCAGTTTTTCTTGTGTGTCATTGTATGTTTATCTATTTTCCCCTAATTTTTATAGGCCCAAGCGAGTGCAGTCAGACCTCACAAGACATGTATTACCAAAACTGGAAGAAGATCCATGTATGATGTCAAATCTTGCAAACAAACTCTTTCCTCAGCTGTCTCTTGAAAGCAAACCAAACTCAAATGCAGCACTTCATTGTGTCTCATTGCAAGATGGTGACAAATCAGTGACTTTACCTTCCATTAATAATGAAAAGAACTACTCACAGATGCTGTCAGAACTCGTCTCACATTACTAAAATTATTCTTGCACAGGGATTAGTGGAATCCATGGAAATTTAGTGTCTATTCTACAAGATGACAAAGTTGCCTTAGTAATATTGAGGTACAACTAAATTGGTGTAACTTAAGCAGTATATGCCCCGGACATCACACAGTTGTTTTCGATCAGCTTAGAGCTGGTTATAGCCTGTCATGTACTGATAATGGTTACCAAGAAGAATTTGTACATGTTGTGTACATTGTTGCCCAGAGTGTTGCCTTTTCGCTGAACATAATGTTGAACTCATTTTGAAAGAGTTCTTCAACAAAAAAGGAAATCACATTTGAGGGTTGCAAGACCTCACATGTCAACTAGCAAAGTCAGCAAAGTCCTTGTTCATTTATTCTAAATAATTTTGATTTGGTTTTATAAGCTGTTATAAAGTTCCATCCAGCTTTTTAAGTGAGCAAATTATAATTACTGTTTGTAAGATGAACTTCACAGTCAAAGCTGGATTTTCTGCAGTTCAAGTAAAATATTTTATCATCCAAGATGAAGCAAGCCAAAGTCAGGTATTGCAGGATAAAATTCCACATTTTCATGTTATAGGAAAACAGTTTAAGGATCATGAAAAGTCCATGGAAGATTATGGAAAGGGAACAAATATGCATGAATTATCATAGCACCGAATCTTGTTTGACTTGTACAAAACAAATTATTTAGAAGTTTTCATTATATTATTTTTATATAGTTTATTTAGGAATTGTTACTTATTTAATTGACAGTGTTGGAGTTGTGAGAAAGAATTAGTGCAAAAATCTAAACAAGAAGCACTAAACATTGAGATATCTACAGTATTATGTTGACATTTATACACATTCCAGTCCTAAATATGCAAAAAACAAGATCTCCACTGACACACACTTTATTGGCCTTTACATTGAGAACTTCTCAGAAGAATGGCGATATAGGGGTTGGGTTTTTTATTTTAAGTTTTGGTCGTTGTGCAGTTTTCTCTTTTTTGTAGGGGAAAAATATCAGAAATTTTGACAAACGATGTATCTGTGTGCGTAATGCCTTTAGGAATGGGCTTTTAACATAGACTGGAGGGCAGGATAGAGTGGGATCCAAGTATGTGGGAGTTGCAGCAACAGATGAACGCTGGAAAATGCAACTCTATAATTAATATAAGAAATCTGACCCTTCAGTTGATGAGGAAAAGAAGCATTTGTAAACACGTTAAATCCTTGCCTTTTGTGAGTTGGTAAATTAGTTCATCTTTTTTCAGCCTGTCAGCTGGGCTTGTATGAGAATGGGACCTAGTTATCAACTGGAGGTCCTTGGGGAGGGGGGAGCTAGGGGTAAATACAGGAAATATGGTATGTGGCAAACAATGAAAATTTTAAGAAGTCCAAAAGACTGAAATACTGTGCTTTCCTTTAACTGTTGGTTGCAGTTTTCATCACGAGGGGTCACATCGTACTCTCATACTACATCTTGGCAATTCTTACAAAGTTAATTTGTCTGCATGTATTACAGGTGACTTTTAAATTGAACTCAAGTTATCATTCCATACACTTCGTTGAAGCAGTTCATAACTATGTCTTCCTCTTACACAACCTTGTAGTGATTATTGGATAGTTCCTATCTGTACCGTGCTGGTCCCTAAGGAATGTGAATTTGATCTCAAGTTTTCAATAAAACTTGACGATATATGTACATTATATGTAGTTCTAAACTTGCACAGGTTGGCGTGTACATATTGAATATGTTTTTATGAACACAATGTATTTTACTTCAATGTTTGAATCGATCATTAAGAATACAGTATGTACCTTGTACAGATAGAAACCATTAAACATAGTGTACATAGAATTTTATTTTGAAAATAAAGCATGAAGTTATGAACTTGTGTTTTCAATAATTCAGCTTTCGCATGGTTGTGGGGTTACCTGACCAGTAGTAGTGTGTAAGCAACATAAGTCCATGTCAAATTTGCCTTAAACTGTGAAAAGATGGGGCTGGCCAAACAGCTTTGAAAGTGTTGGGTCTGAAATGAACGTTGAGGGAGACGAAGAAGTAAGGGAATTTGGGGACATGCAACGGGAAGCATTTTCAAATGTCAGTTTTCTGAATCACTGGAGATGAGAGCAATTGTAAGAAAATTTAAAGATAAAGTCCTGGCTCTAAGATATTTTGTCAATTTCCCATCAAGAAAGTTGTGATGGGGGGTGGGGGGACTAGGTGCTACTTGCAGAAAATGGTTCTGGCTTTAGTAAATGACCAAAAAAGATAACTTAAAGCTGTTACACTGAACTTGCTGTGCACTGACGTCTTAATATGCTATAAAAATACAAACGTTTTCAAAAACTCGATAGTACATAATTTTGAAGGTGTTGGTATTTGAACAGTGTTTTGAAGTCTAGGGAGGGGTGAAGGGAGGGGTGAAGGGGGAGCTTGAAGGCAGGATAAAACTAACCAAATTTCAACGCAACTTTTGTTTTTCAGTCACGGGCCGCTGCTTCGACTCGGGTAGTTTCTTGTGATATAACGATTTGTTTTACAAAATCTGTTTTAGCTTCAATCAGTTTGCACTATTGCGGTTTGCGACAAAGAAATACTGAAGGAACGTAGGAAACGCGGGGCTGAGTGAACCAGTAAATCACTCGTACGATACCTTTTGTTATCTACGAAGGCTACAGCTGTATGCAAAACATTTATCTACACTGCAAATATTCAGGGAATTGTCGCTCGAGATTACCGTTGTATTCACGTCTTCTTTTATAGTTTAAAAACTTCTCTATATACTTCCTGGCCAAATGTTTAGCCATCTCTTTCGGAGTCTGTTCGAGTCGTTTACGTCAAAGGTGTCGTAGCATCACAGTCGTTCCAAACAAAATTCTTCCTTTAAAACTGAAAAAACTTGTTTGCGATGATTTTGTAGCCAAAATACATTTTTTAAACCATTTAAATTGACTATGAAACCCTTTTTAGAAAGAAATGTCAAGAGACCAATCCGCATTTCTCCCTCTTTCTGTCTGTCTGTTTTCTTTCTCTTTCTTTCTTTCTTTCTTTCTTTCTTTCTTTCTTTCTTTCTTTCTTTCTTTCTTTCTTTCCTTCCTTCCTTCCTT
>JAOBYH010513262.1:0-14947 GCA_025403525.1 Umimayanthus kanabou | reverse complement strand
GTTTCCCAATCATTTGATCACTTCGTTTGATTTGACAGTTTTGATAATATTTTTTGATATTATCGCAGTGTAGTAGTTTGCATTAGGATTTAGCAGTTTTCAAATGATAGGTTGTATGTTTAGCTTATAACTATTTTTTTAAGAAGTTAGCGATTATTTGAATCCTTTTGTTACTGTAATTTAATGATAACCTGGATGCACAATTTTATTGCAGTGTACTTGTAAGTCTTCTTGTTCCTTCCTGTTAATGTTCTTCTAATTCCTATTCCTTTTCTTGTTCTTGATCTTATTGTTGTTGTGCTGCTTGTTCGTCTTGTTCTAGATTGTTCTTGTTAACGTTGTTGTTGTAAGTTGTAATTGATCAAGTCTCATATAATTTCTTCTTGTATTGTTTTTAAGGGGAATGTTGCATTGCACTCCGGACCAAGATTTCACAGACTGCCCAACACTTTCGGGTGTCCCTTAGTCATTGGGGAGAGAACACTGGAACCCTCATGTAAGTCTTGGGAACGTCTTACCTTCAACAGGACCGACAGGACAGTATAGCTAAGTTGACATTTTGGTCCGAAAGGATGTTTTGGTCTGTGAAATGCTCTGGGATCATTTAGGATGTTGTATTTTCAATTATTTAGGAGCATTTTCATGGTGTTGAAATTGTGCCAGAGCCATTGGATATTTAGCTGAAGTCAAGGGAAATAATTCCGTAATAGCACCACAGGGCCTCATCCTTTTGTCACACATCCGCAGTGTGCAGTGTTCAAAACAAAGGAAAGTTGTATCCGCTCCGGCTTTCCAGTAGCTGGCAGTGTGGATATATTTGTACAATATACCTTTGGGATTTTATTCGTGTAAACAAAAGAATCAGAGATTTCGTAGCGTTCTTAGTTATAAGACAGTGATTCTTCATTCGGATCTCTCCTGTCCCCTTCCTATCAGAAGTATATCCAAGTGAGACTCGTAGGCAGTTGACTGTCACGACAGTATCTACTACAAACACCAGATAATTAGTTTTATTATAATTTTATCATAGTTTTGACATTTATTTTTTGTTTTCTAAATATAGGATATTTGTTTGACCATTATTTCAGAAATTCTTTGTATCCCAGTCCCATTAGCTTATGAACTACATGAGTATTGTGAGTTGTTTAGATTTTCTTTAGTTTTGTAACCACATTGTAGTTCAATCTTTTTTTTGGTTATTATTATTATTATTATTATCATTATTATTATTATTATCATTGTTATTATTATTATTATTATTATTCTCCTGTACACAATGTTGTAAACTATCAGATCTTATACTGAGAAACAAACTTAACTTTAACGAATATTTTCCTGATTAAACAGAGGAGAGATGCACGTAAAGTCGTCAATTGACAGTGAGCAAAACTGCTCTCAGAAGACTTACGGTAAGACTTTTAGTTGTGGTCATCACGTTCTTGGCAAGACGTCTTTATTAGGTGTGCCTGTAGTACTTTGTGGAGCTAGAAAATATAAACTATTTCGAAAAAGATGTTTTCTAACATAGAAAAGTAAATAGGGAGCTTACGAAATCAGGACGACGACGACTGAAACGAAGGCCCCTGTAGTTTTACATCTATGTGTTCTTCTTTAGGGGCGGACCGTTTGACCAATTGTTTCCCCCACTGATAAACAAGGCAGATATTTTTTCCAGTCAAAAGCTGTACATGAAATAGATAGGTGCTGCAGGAATTTTCTTCCAAGATCTTCCAACCCCCCTCCCCCCTCCCTCAAAAGTCGAATTGTCCACCCTTACTTTATGCACCATTCACTTGTAATCTGTTTTCAAGTCAAGGAGTGTTAGTAGAAGTCACCAGATATGGCAAAAATTCATGACATGGATTTGTCGTGAAAGCACCAACAAGTCCCCCCTTCTAGAGCTTCAAGTGTCTAATAAGCCGCTCTCTTCAGTAAAACAAAACAAAAGAGGGAGAATATGGTGTTCAGATGTTGATTCCAACATCACCAACCTCAAGTATCGTGTGGAACCGTTTCTGTGCCAATACACTTGTATTCAAAGCCTGCATTTTTTTCCGAAGGTTTTATACCACCAAAGAAATCCAGACTGTAGCGTATTCATTTAACCCTTAGAAACGGTTTTTCCGACCTTATAAAATAAACTTCCAAATAAAATGAACTTCCTGTATTTGTAGTCCAATTAAGGACACATCTTCCAATGTAAATTGTATGACGTCATCACTAATTATGCAAATATTAATAATTAATTTGCGAAATTTATTATGCAAAATTTTACAAAATTCATTCTTTTTTCATTTTTTTCTATTTTCTTTTTGAGTAATTTCCAATTTGAGCCAATAAATACATATTTTCTAATAATTTCAAGAACTTTTGCAGCAAATTTGCTAAAAAGACATCTTTAAAAAAATCCAAGATAGCGGCCATGGCGGTAAACATGTTGGCAACAGTTCTTAATCAAAATTTGATTGTTGTCATGGAAAATAATAAGCAAAGCCAAAGGCCCAAAGCTGCTTGCATACCAAACGACCAGCTTTTGTTTGTAACCACTTCGAAAATCATGGATAACAACCCCCTCCACCCCACCCACAATAAACGTTGGCTTTTCTCCAAAAGGCCTAAGCGTTTTTAGACGTTTTTTAAAGGGTCAAAGCTGGGTGACATTCAGAATAAAAATTATGATTGCATCTTTGACTGTCGATGAATTTTAATTACCCCCCCCCCCCCCCTCTGCCCCCTTCTGGACAGAGAGCTTCTTAGAGCTTTTACAGTAACTTTCCACGTCTTCGTCGTCCACAATTGAACTTTTAATGTCGTGTTTCCGAAGGAGACCAGCTGTATGTATATTTCGCTTACAACTACTATGTTTAACAATGAAACGTATCGTTTCCTGACGTTTGGGTTGACTTTGCCGTTCTGGATTCGTGAGCTCCGTAATAGTAGAATAGATATATTAGAGTTTTACAATAACTAACACGCGTAATACGCGTATACCAATCATCATTGTTGACGAAAAGAATATTCCGGTTACAAGTCCCCCCGGATATAATCCCCTATTAGACGCATCTAATGTATTCCTGTTATAAGTGTTCTTATCTACACAACGTTCCTTGTTTCCATACAAACACCACAATTAGAAAGCTGTAATGCCAGTGGGGCTTGAAACAATAACTTTAGTCATACTATATGTCATGGTATTTTAGTTTCAACTTGTTTCTTAGATACTATCTGCTTTTTCCTAGACATTTTGTTTGAACAGCTTCAAAGCGTTTATAAGCCTGTCCAAAACACCTTGCTAAATTAAATAAGCCCAGGGCTTTAGTAAGGGATTTACGTATGTAACTTTTCTCTGATATGTTCTACCTTTGAACTGAGGATGATACCTTAAGCATAATTATTAACCTGCTCACCAGGAGTTGGTGTGTAACATATCCTACTGTTACGTTCCAGATGTTGTTAGCATCGAAGATCTTGATGAAGGTGAGTTCACACACCACCAACAACCCCGCAGAAATGTCTTCTGTAAACACATTTACACGTGCAAGTAATCCAAGAGAAAAGAAAAACTGTTTTCACTCAGTTGATATTTACTTCAGTTGAAACGTTTGTTCAAACTGGATTTTTTTCATTTTTATCGGTAAAGTAACGCTTGTCTTTTCCATTTTGGATTTGACAGAAAAGAGCCACTTCTTCTTCTTCTTCTCCTTTTTCTTAATTCTCATCCTGTTGTTGTGTTTGGTATTAATTTCCTGTACACACCCAGGTAACAGGGCTGCGCCAGTAAGAACTCCCAAACCGAGGGAGCGAAGAAGCATCAAGTTTCCAGGTAAATGAGCTTTTGTGTGGGTGGCAAACAGCAGCATAGATGACGTCATAAACTTGGGTTATATTTGCTTTTCCAGTTGTCTTTTGTTCTCTTGTTTCTGTCTTTATCTGTTCGCGTGTACGTCAGTTTGTCCCGCTATCTCGTTCTGTCTGTCCAACTGTCTGTCTGTCTGTCTATTTTCATCATTTATCAGTTTTTTGACTTTTAGCATTTCCACAAGTTTTGATAGAGTTAGTGGAATAATTACAGTATATGTTTATGTCTGGAGCTATAAGTTTTGTATCTCTCTCAGCATAGATAACTTGTATATGAATAGAAGCACTGCCGAGCTATGATGGCGTTGACTAATATCACGCTAACTCAATACGAGTCGGCAGCGCAGTTGTCGAGTGGTTAGCGTGTCTGACTCGTAACCTTGGAACCCAAGCTGACCGCTGTTGTGTCCTTGAGCAAAACACTTTACTCGACCTGTTCCAATCGACTCAGCTGTATAAATGAGTACCAGCTTCTGCTGGGGGCTAACCCGCGATAGATTAGTATCTCACCCTGGGGAGTAACGGACGTTCATCCGCTTAACACTACAGAAACAGGAGATAAGTGTTGGTCTTATGAACCACTTGGCTCAGGAATGGATTTAGTGTCAACTTAACTCATGAGAATGTGTGTGTTAGCTGATTACTTCGATTCGGTACCCACGAAGTAATGTTGGAAGTCACAAACGTCTTAAGAGTGTCTGTCCCTTTATTTTAGCGCCACGAAACACGGAGAGATCTGACGAAGGGAACAACAACAGTCCTCCGCAGCCATCACCCAGGTATTAATCACACATTCACAATAAATCGTCTTACGTCACATAGTAACGCAATCCATTAACAACTACTGTCATCACCCAGTCAACCATTCACAATAACATCATCTTACGTGGCAGAGTAACACAATCCATTTACAAGTACTGCCTTCACGCATTCACAATAAGATCAACTTACGTGACATAGTAACAATCCATTAACAAGTACTGCCTTCACTCAGTCACGCATTCACAAGAAGATCATCTTACGTGACATAGTAACACAATCCATTAACAAATTCTGCCTTTACCCAGTCACGCATTCAGAGTAGGATCAACTTACGTGACATAGTAATGCAACATTAACAAGTACTGCCTTCACCCAGTCACGCATTCACAATAAGATCAACTTGCGTGACACAGTAACAATTCATTGACAAGTACTGCTTTCACTCAGTCACGCATTCACAAAAGATCATCTTACGTGACAAAGTAACACAATCCATTAACAAGTACTGCCTTTACCCAGTCACGCATTCAGAGTAGGATCAACTTACGTGACATAGTAGTGCAATCCATTAACAAGTACTGCCTTCACCCAGTCACGCATTCACAATAAGATCAACTTACGTGACATAGTAATGCCATCCATTTAATAGCAAGTACTGCCTTCACCCAGTCACGCATTCACAATAAGATCATCTTATGTGACATAGTAACACAAACCATTAACAAGTACTGCCTTTACCCAGTCACGCATTCACAGTAGGATCAACTTACGTGACATAGTAACACAACCCATTAACAACTACTGCCATCACCCAGTCACGCATTCACAATAAGATTATCTTATGTGACATAGTAACACAAACCATTAACAAGTACTGCCTTTACCCAGTCACGCATTCACAGTAGGATCAACTTACGTGACATAGTAATGCCATCCATTAACAAGTACTGCCATCACCCAGTCATGCATTCACAATAAGATCAACTTGCCTGACATAGTAATGCAATCCATTAACAAGTACTGCCATCACCCATGTAGTCACACATTACAATTAAGTCATCCTACGTGCCACAGTAACACACCCATTAACAATCCGATCATCCTTCACTGTCATCACCAAGACACTCGCACGTTCACAGTAAGTACATCTAATGTGACAACTCAACCTATCAACAACCATCATCTTTGACTACCATCACTCACGTACTCGCACTTTTACCAGAAAGTTATCTTACGTGGCAAGGTAACACAATTCTACAACAACCATCGTCCTCGATTGCAATCACTCAAGTACTCACTCTTTCACCTTAAAGTCATTTTACATGACATAGTAACACAATCCATCAACAACCACTGCCTTTACCCAAATAGTCCGACATCTACAATAAAGTCATTTTGCTTGGCATATTAACACCCTCTTTGTTGCCGCTTTCTGTTAATCCTTACTTTCTTTCCACTTCCTTCTAATTTTTGTTAAGCGGTAACTGAGCACAGTCATTGTTGTGGTGTGTACCAAACCTGTAAGTAAAGACTCTAGTTTAAAGAAAGTAAATATTCTGTTTTAAACAGCAGATGAAGCAACACATTTCTTCTTCCATGCGTTAGGTGCCTAAATAGTGTGAATCCGAGTTCTGGTGTGTACTAATAGTATACAGAATATGAAGGTGCCCATGGTTTGCTTTGTTGATTGTAGGTCAAAAGCAAGTCGCCCGGCATCATGGCAGGCCCAAGATGCCCCTGCCACGCATGTGCACAACCTCATCAAACAACAATCTCTCCCACAGGTAAACGGCACTTTATTTATGTAAACATGTCAGACTGCATATATGCACGGTTATAACATCCCATTCGCCAAACAGAACTACTAGAAGCTTTTGGAGCTCACCAATTTTCTGTGTCTCTGCCAAGATTTTAGGTAATTGCTTAAAAAAACTGACCGAGTTGGAATGTCTGCTTCGATTCTGCACAAAGTTGTTTTAAGAAAGTGTGAAATCAACTGTGAATATAAAGCTATTTTCGATGACAGTTTTTCGATTGCAATATTTCAGCAACTTCTAAAGATTTTTTTTAAAAAAACCATCCTCCGAACAATCACTTCTGCGACCAAAGCGCGAGGGACTTTGAACCAATTTATTACTTTGTGATCCGGCCCGAAACATCAATCAAGATGATGATCCATAACAGGGCAAACAACTGCAATCCACTTTAATTACCGCCTGAAATATAACACTCCTAAAATTTGCTTGTCGAAAAATATTAGACTGACATAAGTTCAGTACTGTACAGTGCTTTTTTAAAATACGTTTCCCTCTTTTATGTTTTGTCGCTGATGCTGGCAATTTTCACGCATTTCTTCCCACTGCAGTCAAACAACGAGACATGTCCTCCCCCGCTGCCCGTGAAGGTTAGTACCGTTGTGTATGTGTACAGTTAACTACCTCTATTTTCTACACTTCGTAAGGCATGCCAGGGCCGTAGATAAGCCTCAAAATTTAGGGGAGGGGGGGGGCATTTTCCCTCCCTGCTACGGCCCTGCTAATCACTGTATTGTACTGAAAAAAAATACTCTTTAACTTCCGGTCCAAAATTTAGGGGAGGCATTTGCCCTCCCTGTCTGACGCTAGCTACAGCCCCGCATGCATTTTGGTGTAAAACCGTTGTCAAACGAGCACGAGAATCGACTCTCGAGCGCTCGCAGCCTCAACTTTGAAGATCAAATTTTCGATGAACATTGGTGAGAAGTTGACACATTTATTGAGCGACTCTTGTCAACTATATGTAACTCTCGTACAACTGCCATGCTCGTTTGACCACGTGCGTGAGAGATGAACAAAACTGGTCACTCAACTCTCATACAACTGCCATGCCCCTTTGACCGCGTGCGTGCGAGTTGAACAAAAAAGGTTACTCAACTTTCATACAACTGCCATGCCCATTTGACCGCGTGCGTGAGAGTTGAACAAAACTGGTCACTCAACTCTCGTACAACTGCCATGCCCATTTGACCGCGTGCGTGCGAGTTGAACAAAACTGGTCACTCAACTCTCATACAGCTGTCAGCTAGTTGTATTCTCAGAAAATAAGTAAGTTTTTATGTATGTATGTATGTATGTACACTCATACGGTTTTGAGCCGCGAAACCTGATAAGAGTTTTGTGTTTGCAGCGCAAACCTAAGACTATCGAGGAAATGCTGAAGAGGATTGGCCTTCAGCAATATGTTGGGAACTTGGTTGACAATGGTTTTGACGAAATAGAGTTCCTGGAGGACCTAACAGATCAAAATCTGTTCGAGGCTGGTATTTTCCCCTCGGATCACAGAGCGAAGGTACACAAAATAATTAACAATTAGAACTTTTTATTAGTTCACTTTGAGTTTTTTGTCTTTATATCCATGTAAATCTTTCAAATGTGATAAATAACTATAATCTTCCCTGATTTTACTTGGTTTATTTAACAAATTTTTGTTGGTCAAACTCTTTATTTGTATTCTTTTTAGTTATAATCCCTTTGGTGTGAACTTTATTCATTAGTTGTTCCAATGGATGGATGGTGGGCGAGGGGAGGAGTTATCTTTTACGGTGAAACAGCGAAAACAGAATTGACTATCGCTCATAGAAAACATTAGTGAGTGTTCAAATTGTCTAGAAACTTATTGTGGCCTGTTCACAAAGAAAATAGATAACTGAATCTTAATTCAATCATTTAAGATCAAATTATGGATCTATTAAAACTTCAAATCGTTACCAACCATGCAATAACCACGCGATATTATCTAGCAATCATGAACTTCTCGTTCTCTAAAGCTAGTAAATTCAGTAAACTACAGAAACGTTTTCAGAGCAGGCTCATCCATCATTCCATCCTTTCCCTTTTTGTTCTCAAGTATTGCACTATGAATGGTCCTTATATAATGCAGATGGATATTGACTAACATTAATGTTAATCTCAAGTGTCGTCTTCACGGAGCACGTAGTGCAGCTGAATCTCTTGCTGTGCGTTTGCTTTACCACTCACATTGTGGGTTAGTCAAAGTGGTGGATATCTGGCCGTACTACACACTGAGCTGTGTTATAAGACGTCTTATTGATTGTTGTAGATACTTGAGGCAGCCAGGTCGGTTCTTCGGGTGAGTTCAGTCTGACGTCAACCCATTGCCATGCGACAACAATGATGACGTAATCTTGAGTTACTGGAAGGACCAACATACGTTTCACTGATACAAGACCAGTCTCCATTTTGAACAAAACATTCCGTTTGTATGATGGGTTTATTCCAAAGGTTTCATGCGTGGCCTCCTGGGAAACCCAAGGCTTTGAAGGGAGAGCAGGAGGGAGAGAAAAGAGAAAAGGGAAGAGGGACTCACCCCTCCCCTTCTCCTCCATTCGCCGCTCTTTCAACCCCCTATACCTCACCTCTCTTTTTTACCTTTTTGCCCCTTCCAACGCCCTGGGTTTTAAAAGGATACGTTGCACATAATTTAATGAAATAGAGGTATATTTTTGGATAAATTGTGTATATAGATTAAGACCCGAGGCAGTTACCACTTTTTTCACATGTCAAATGTTATATTCAGTTGTGGTTAGGAAGTACTGTGATTGTGTAATTCTGAAACGAGAATTGTTGAATAACAAGTGGATTCGACAGAGTTATCTTGTTCATAGTAGAATATAAGAAACTTCGATAGATATTTCTAAAGCACTACTGACCTGCATGCTTGGGGTCATCCCATTTTGCGTCATTTTCGCAAGCCTATAAAGTATGGTTTGGGGGGATGGGGATTATTAAGGAGGCATGTACCCTTTATAGGATAATATAAATGATGGTAGCTCTATTTCAGCAGTATGGGTTTTAAAATGATGCTCCAACGAGAAGTAGATCGCTCTAACTCCGCAGGAAATTCTAATTGCTTTTTTAGCAACGGATATACTTTAGGTGGATGATGGTGATTGATAGTAAACGAGTATGGGTGAGAGCAATTGGTACTGCGACCGACTAATGGAGCAAAGTGGGGGGAAGGGCTGGAAAATAAGAAAAGTCAGTTTTTCTCTCGCACTCAGTCCTCCCGTGTATCATTCACTATCGTTTGCCGAAATTTGAAAAATATTGCCGAACTGGAGCTTTATTTGCATAAGCTTCCATTGTGTACAAATTAGCATAAATCTAGAAGGGAACCTAGGGCTTAGAACAGTGTTGTATTCATTCGATTTGTACAGAAAACTAATGCAACGTACTATCGTTATGTAATTTTGAACACGTACCGATAGCACGTTTATCAAATTATTTTTTTAAAGTAACAATTATTAATTTTGAAGAAATAAAAAGATTCGATTAACTCTGTCCTTTGTTGTTTTATTTGGTTTGTTTGCCCTACGATCAAAGCACTGTTAATGGCCCTTGTCATTGAACGAATTAAGCATATATACCAAACCAGTGAAATAGTACTTTTTGCGAGCTCTGATTGGCTACTCAGACTCGGAATATCCCGAGTTGTTCACCTCGGCAGTCATGACAGGAAGCAAAATGGCGTTACGATTCGCGGCCGTTTCAGATGCTGATTTATTGCCATGAACAAGGTAACCACCCTGTGGACATTCTGAAAGTGGTACAAGGATTATTTGTGAGTGGAGTATTTTTTTACTGTATTGCGTTACATGGTATGGTTTGGTATTGCATGGTTTAGTTTGGTGTAGTATGGTATGGTATGGGATGGGATGGGATGGCATTGTATGGTATGGTATTTGATCATGTGGTATGGTATCGCGTGGTATGGTATGGTATGGCATGATATGGCATATGGTAAAATATGGCATTACATGGTATTGCATTGCATTGTATTGCGTCGCATCGTATAATATACTATTGCATTGTATTGTATTGTATTGCATCGCACTGCATTGTATGGTTTGCTAAATTACATGTATTGTATTGCATTGCATGGTATTGCACTGTATTGCATTGCCGGCAGCAGTGTGATGCATGAAAATGGCTCTTTAGTTCCGAATGAGAAAACAGACATTCTACTTTCAATCTTTCGTGATTTTTCAGATTATTTGATTTTGTCCAATTAAAACGTAATACAGAATAGTTAAAATTAGTTAAAATACGCTTTCTTTTTTATGGATAACTGATTTCCAGTATGATGACGTCGTTTATTCGTCACGAATGTGATAATTGAAAATATATTTCACTGTATTATATCTAAAAAGTAGAACATGAGGAATCGTTTTCGGCGAGTGCATAATTCGCCTCGTTGAGAACTGAACAAATGCCATTGTTCTAATTGCTTTAGTGTAAATTTACCATAGTTTACTGTCTGATGAAAAATACTTGAAACATTTTTTATATCAACCAGTTTACATCAAAGTAATAAATGCATGACAAACTTCAAATCGTTTCCTTCGCGCATGCCAAAATTCATTGATGTGTGTCGTTGGACGTATATGAAAAACGCCAATTCTGGCGACTTTTTTTCAACACGACCCATAATAACTAGAGTAAAATTAGCCAGAAATTTAGTAATATTTTTATGGGTTAATATCCCCCATAGAGTAGGTGGACAAACCTAGAGGTCATGACCCTCGCAAGAAAGGGGAAACCCCTTGCTTTAATTGTTAATTCTCTTATTTCTTCTCATCTTTTACTTGATAACTTTGTAACGTGTACGACAGTTTCGGCAGGCACCCAAATCGGCCCCAAGTGGACTGGCTTCCCAAGAGGAAGATCTAAAATTTTACTTCCCAAGTGAAAGTACTGAGCTACTAACTTCCCAAACAGAAGATTAACTGACTGACCGCTTACCAAATTGTGTAACTTGCATAAATAGTCAGTTCATCCCTAAGGATTTCAAATATTTACTGAATAGTTCAAATAATCTAATCTCAAACGAAAGAATAAATTCCAATGATAAACGGAATATAATAATAGCAATAGCCAGTGGTTAATTATAGTTACAGTTCTCTTATTAATTTGTTGGACTACGTGCCAAACTATATTCATTCACCCTTGACGAGGGGAAGGAAGAGAAGAAATACATTGGGATGAAAAAGGCAGTTACTAAAAAGAAGGTAACGTTCAAGGATTACAAAACCTGTCTGTTCAGTCGTACAAACCAAATGCAAAGTAAGAATGTCATATGAAAACATCTACATGAAAAAAGTGGCATTATGTTATAAGAATGACAAACGGGTAATACGAGATGATTGTATCCATACCTTTGCTCACGGGTATTACAAAACATTAAAGTGATGCTGTCCAGTTTCTTTTTAAAATCACTATCCCATGATTAAAGAATACTGTCTGTAGGTAACTCTGCATCTTCAGGAACTACTTGTAACTCTTCACGAACGAATCCTTTCTTTGGACCATCCAAGAGGTAATACAACACAGGTTGATCAAGTGAAACAACGCTACGCGATAAGTCACTGACTTTCAATTTCTATATTAGATCGGTAGCACGTCTCTTCTCTCCACCCTCATCTTCACCAGGTGAATACAAGTATCTTACTTGCACTGCAGGTAGATTTTCCTCTTTCAAACCTACAGGTCTTTTTACGTTTTAACCGTTGTACCTCCCTTCTGCTTAGTCTCAATCTCAAAAGGTTCTTGACCAGTTAATCTTATCGACTAATGGTTCATGGCCTTTATCACGTCTGGTAATCTTTTTGCCCTTTCAGTCGATCGTTCAGATAAAGTCCAGTTTGCTCTCTCAACAAAAGCTTCAGCTGATCTATGGTTTCCTGCTTCACCTCGTTGAACTTTTACATTATTTCTTTTCATCAAAACTATAGTCGCACCCATAAATTCTCTACCAGCGTCAACCATGAGTGTTTTAGTCCTTTTTAACCTTCCAACAGACCCCTTACCGGAAGGTTCCTTCTGGGTATAAATCCTGTTGCAACCTCTCGAGATTCTTTGGACGTCAGTGCTTCAGCATCATTCTACCTTGATGTAACGTCAGTCACGACGAATGCATACTTGTAAACTTTCTTCTTCACTGTATCATGAGGGAGAAACGAGATCTGCCTGATGAATCTTCTTAGGCTCGTCAACTATCCAATGAGGACCAGAAAGGTAAATTTGTCAAACAGCCTGTAGCTACACTGCCATTTCTTTGCTAACTTTCATCAAGACCAACACGGTTCGCCAGCTTTGATACTCCTTCATATCTTTCCAGCATCCATCAGTACTATAGTATAGTAGATCTTCGAAGGACATTCATCAACACTGTTAGTATTGCGTATTGCCCTTTTACTCATTTAAAGATCTTGAGACATACCCTTAAAATGTCGCAAACAATACCCAAAGATCTGAATCCAAACGGGATACCTCGTGAACCATTTGGACTAAAAGCTGAATCTTCGTTAAACTGAATAACTTTGAATCCTTCATCTGCCAGTCCAGGCGAAACCCTGTACATTGATGTCCAAAAACTCGCAGATGGTACTGTAATAATTCCCGACACTCTGTTTGACTTAGTCATGGAAGGTCATGATAACAATACGGTTGTAAAAACAATTTAGGACGGAACCTTAGTTGTATCCAGACTCGAAGCTTTATTTGCATGGTGGTGCAGTACTTCAAGATATTAAAAGGTATGATCTTTTTCAGACATATGATCTTTACTTGTCAAAGAAAGACCGTCAAGATAGACTGGAAGAAGGCATCTCTTCTGAAAACATGCGGATAAAGACACCTCAGATGCAAAGGAAGTAGCACTTGCTGTGATACACAATACAAAATACGTTATTCCTCTCAAGCATCCAATCCTTGACGATCACAGAGTACTTTATTCGAGGGGGCTACATCCGATGTGAGTTATTAGTCACAGCAGCTAAACTTTGCGCTATGGTGCGCCACTACTGGCTGTGGGGTCAGTCAAATGTTGCTGTTTCAGGATAAAATGGTTGCGTCACCGATACCGAGTTAGACTTACCTCGCCAAGTTAGAGGGTTTCTGTGGTTTCGTGTTTATTTCACAGTGAGACGCATCTTATTCGAAATGGGAGCTATTCAAAATGCAACAAGGTTGCCTGGTGATTCTGGTTTCAGTAAAACAGGTAAAAAGTATGACATCCCATCATAGTCATTATATAACAGATTGTGTAGAGAATTTGGAGTAAATCCTGATTCAGACTTATACATGTGGGATTAATCATGGAGTTGGGAATGTATACCTTTGGATTAGTGGTATCGGAAGATCAATGAAAGTAGGCACCTCAAATCCTAGACTTTCGCAAAGTCCTTCGCACGATTTTTCCCGCGACGCGGTCCAGTAGGCGCTGGTGCTCATGCCTTCGGCACTTCGGAGACTCGCTCGCGCCTGCGACGCTCGGTTTTTGATTTCTTTTATCTTCATTCTTTGTGTTATGTACAACAAAAATTAAGCGAGTCGACTTGTGGCAAGTCTACTCAAATCCAGGTATCCATAAATTTTCAGAAGAAGGTGGAAAGGGATCTCATGGTAATTTGGCTCGGTATGTTGAAAACAGTGATGCAGGTAATCAATATTACTTTGTAACGAAGGTATCACATGGTTTAACCAGTGCAACTCAAACACGTGTCAATCCGTCTATTGAAGCATTTGTTTATGTGTTCTTGGTGCACAAGTTAATGTACGGAGTGGTATTCTTCGAGGAACAAGAAGTGCTCAAGAAGTAAGGCATAAATTTTCGGTTTTACTTGAAGATGCCATTTATCAGCCTGACATATATACGGGGCCGTAGCTATACCCGGGGCCTAGCCTACGGCCCTGCTAATCACTGCATTGTACTGAAAAAAAAACACTCCGGCTTTAATTAACTTCCGGTTCAAAATTTAGGGGGGGGGGGGCATTTGCCCTCCCTGCCTGACGCTAGCTACGGCCATGATATATACTGTAAGTAAATCTGTTTCAAGGTTTCAGTTGGCTGTTCAAGAGGCAAAGGTCAAGTTGGACTTGGCAATTGGCCCAGGCACATGGTTAGTGCGCTCTAGTATGGTGATTAAGACGGAAAGTACTGGAATTGGATATAATAATAAACTAAAGCGTGCTAGTATATCCATGAATTAGGTGATGGCGAGGATATAAATGCGAACACAAAAAAAATTACCTAGGTGTCAGTAACGTAAAGTTACCGCATAAGCTTAAACCTCTGCTCGAGAGTACAAACACTAATGTGACTAACATTACATGTAGGTCACATAACTACAAAATAGAATATAAAGCATAAGTTTTATAAATGTTTGAGAGGCGATCAGTCATCGTGATAATAAATGTGTGTTTTAAAAACGTTGTATCTGATCTGATTTAAATGTTCTTTAAAAATGTTTTTAAAAACTGAATTTTCG
>JAOBYH010511040.1:0-14955 GCA_025403525.1 Umimayanthus kanabou | reverse complement strand
CACCACCACCACCATCATCATCATCATAGTCTCAAAGACAAGCACCATCATCACCATCATCACCATCATCACCATCACCACCATCATGGCCATCACCATCATCATCACCGCAAACACCATCACCATCACCACCGTCATCATCATCATCACCATCGTCATCATCACCATCAACACAAGCAAAACAGCAAGGTCAGACGAAAGCAGGACAAACCCACTCTCCTAAAATCTAAAGATGACGTGAAAGTTACAAAAGACAAAGGAGATGTAGCTAGCTTCATTGAAGCTCAGCAACCTTTACAAGCACCACCAAAGATTCGTCCTCCACTTAAACTCACGCCAGAGAAACCCAAGGATGAAAACCCAGTAAAAGATGCAAAAGAGACAAAAAAGTCAACGGTTCCAAAACCAAAGTCTTCACTTCCTGAACTTCTTGTAAGTTTAGGGAAAGGACTTCAGAAACTAGGTGTTAAAGTTGAAGATAAGCCCAGCCGAACAGAAGCTGCTGATCAACGAGATCAAATAAACGGTATGGGTTCTGTTTATCTTTCATTGACTATTTTCGTAATTTTAATTGTTTTTGTAATAATCTATCAAGACGTCTCCTATATTACGCATCGTAATATGATCTTTCTTTCGATTGTAAAACAAAGTATTAATTTGTTTTGAAAATGTTTTAGTTTCTTTGGTGCTTTTAGATACCATCGTTCTTAATTGTTCGTTGGATAATAGATTTTTTTAATTAGTTTAGATATTAAAAGCATTTGTCTAAGGAAATGCAATTGTTATTATTATTATTATTATTATTATTATTATTATTAATGATTGAACCAAAAATATAAATTATGCTTCTTATAAAGCGTTTCGCAGGTAACGACTTGAAGTGCTTTGCATTTGAAGCCGAAGGCAGCCATTTATAGTTATAATTCAGGCCACAATGGCGGAATTCACTGCTCCCGTCGCTACTCTACGCTTTTTAAACTACTCTTTTTAAAAAAAGCTATGTGTGTTCCTTAATACCCTGACAGAATTTCCAGAGACTAGACCAGTGGTTTAACACCCTTGTACAAAGACAGTGTAGTGAAAGAATATCACATATAAGTTTCCAACCCTTCAGCTTGGCAAGGCCGAGGATTGAACTTGGAACCTACTCAAAAGTTTGGGTTAAGAATCAGAGATCTATCTAAACAACTGTGCTAACCGCGTTCAATTAATATTCTTGGGATATGGTAAATATGGATTAAATTTTTGTTTTCAAGTGCTGACAATACTTTTAAACTAAACGTGAAAAGAAAACATTTTGCCTGCTTATCGATCGACCCAAGCCAGCTTTTTGATTTACCAGCTGGTTTCTAGGACAACTTTGTTAAAAATATCCCGCGCCGCTTATTTGAAGTTGCTAATTTCTTTTCATTTAAGTCTATACAATTTCAAAACTCGATTATAAACGTTTTGCTTTTATTAATAGCAATCAATACAACTACAAAGCACTTTTCTGTATGTAACAACACAATTAATCCTTGTGTTAGAAAACCTGGTTGCCTAAATATTTTTAAGTGTCTGAAAACAATGAATGATGAAACTCTAACCACTACAGATATCTGTGTAGAGTTTATCAAAAATGTGTTAGAAACATACATTAAGCAAAGCTTTTGATTGGCATGGCCATTTGTACGGCTTCGTTTAGGTTTCTCTATGGTTGATTTTTTTCCTTCGTTTGTACATTTATATAGTCTTTTATATGTTTAGTTTTCTCTACCTCATTTTGTTCATTGTACAGTTTGATCTGATGTCTTATAACATAGTCAAGTTTAAATAGATTGTTGTTGCTAATGTTGTTATTGTTGTTGTTGTTGTTGTTGTTGGTTAGGTGTTGAAGTTAACAGGATTTTTTGCTTTTGATATTTGCAGATCCAGAATCTCAATCACAATTGGAGAGTGAAAATAACGTGGGTACTTTAATGGCTAGCACGGATAGTTCGATGACGTCTTCGAGCTCCTCAGAAATGCCCGATTTGTCTCAATCTAGTAAGACTACAAGCCGTGACACTTCCAATGAAAATTCTTTGTTAGACACAGCGGCCTCTCAGTCTAGTATGTCCGAAAGCCATGACACTTCCAATAAACATTCTTCCTCAAGCACAATGTCCTCTCAATCCAGTATGTCCGAAAGACATGACACTTCCAATGGACAGTCTTTGTCAGAGACGGCCACTTCTCAATCTAGCATGCCCGAACATCATGACACTTCCAATAATGAGCATTCTTCGTCAGAGACACCGATGTCTCAATCTGGTATGCCCGAAAGCCACGACACTTCCAATGGACATTCTTCTTCAGAGAAACCCAGCTCTGCCTCTTCCAGTGCGTCTGCTTTTATTGAGAGCTATGCCAAATCATCCCACAAAGAGAAATCTGAAACCAAACAAGACGAAAGTTCTTCACATAAATCTGAACAACAATCTAAAGTTGACACAACGACTGATTCTTTTAAAGGAGGGGACAATTCTGGCAATGCTTTTGTCGAGAGCAGTTTAAGTTCTTCTGGTAGAGAAGCTTCACAATTCAAAACTGAGTCGTCTCTACCGAACGAAGTCTCTAAAAGTACTTCTGACAATTCACAGCAACAAAAATCTGCTGATTCCTCAAGTTCAAATTTCCCCAACAGCTACGCAAAACACTCTGATAAAGAAGGCTCTGTAACAACTACAGAATCATTCCAAGAATCGGAAGCAAGTCCGCCAGCTGACACTCATAAATCACGTCACAACAGCAGTTCAGTATTTATTGACAACCACTTACAAAAAGAAAACCATAAAATTAAATCGGAAAGGACTAAACCCGTGGAAGAGATCGGAGGACCTCCATCAAATACTCAAGATGAGTCAGGCCTTGGAAGCTTGTACGAAAAACCTTCTGTTGAGGAAACTCCAATAACTGAACACAATCAAGAAGAACCATCCAGTGATATTAACTACAACGCAGTCCCAGGTGCCGCTGAGAATCAAGCTCCTCCTCATGACTCGGAAGATTCATCAGACGTCGAACCAGAAACGCCTGTTTCAACTTCTCAGTCCTCTGAAATCCGCCAGGACCAAAAAGCACAGAAAGTATCCCAACATGAAAATGCTCAAGCGTTAGATGTGGAAGTTGCAACTAATGCTTCAAGACTTGAGTCCTTTGAAAACCACGGTGACCAGAAGTCACAGAAAGTTTCTCAACATGAGAATGCTCCAACAGTTAGTGAAAAGAAGCATGATGAAGAAATACATGGCATCAGCGTCAATGCAGTTCCTGGCGCAGCTGAGAATCAAAACCGTAGTACCTCTAATCTGGAAGTGCCTGTTGTTGTAGAAACAGATTCTATACCAAATTTCGAGTCTGCGGATAAAGCTTCTCATGAACACAAACCCAGCATAACTCATGCAGAAGGTCCATCAGTTACTACAACCGAAAACACTCAAGAATGGCAACCGAACAATGTAGGTAGCAACACAAGCGCGGACACAAGTGAACATCACGAAAAGAGTTTTGATTTAGAAATTCCTTCGGTGGTAGAGCCGTCTAAACTTAAACCAAAAACCGACAATTATCACGAAGAACAGTACCACGTTTCTTATGACAAGACACACCCAATTAACGAATATACTGCTACTCAGTCAAGACCAAATCAAAGTATCGTGAAACCAGATGACACAAAAGGTTTTGACTTTGAACATGAACCTCAACATCTTTATGTCGATAGTCTGCCCAGCCTAGAGCATCCTTCTGGCGTCCCAAAACCTAGTGCTAGCTATGAACAAGACCATAGTGTTTTCACTGGTGAAACACATTTGCCAAATGAATCTACTAAGACCGAGTCGACACCGGTGCAAGTTTCCCACAGTGATATGAAACCAAGTCCAGTAAAAGATAATGACCGTGACTACGAATATCGCCATCCTGAAGTTGAGACTGTAGCCAGTCGTCAAGATAAATCTTCCAAATCAAGGCAAAATCTTGACCATGAAAAAGGACACATGGTTGCTCAGGAAGAAGCACACTCATCAAGAGAATCGTTTGAATCAAAATCAAAACAAGATTCTCAAAGTATCGTGAAACCCGATTACAGTAAAAGTCTTGATTTTGAACATGAATCTCGACATCCTGATGCGGAGAGTTCTTCAAGCCATGAGCATCCTTCTTACGATCCAAAACCGGCTGCTAGCTATGAACAAGACCACGGCGTTTCCACCGACGAAACACATTCTTCAAGTGAATCTCCTGCAATGCAATCTTCCCACGGTAGTATGAAACCAAAAGGTAATGATCGTGACTACAAATACCGCCATCCCGAAGCTGAAACTACAACCAGTCACGAAGATCTCTCATCTATGACTGTCGCACATAATGGTCAAAGGTCTGATAGTGAGCAGAGAATGCAATCAGTTGAGCACAATTATCGACAGCAGGGGAAAATTCCTGACTCCTCCTACGAGGAAACCATGCATAAGGAAGGTTCTGACAGTATGCAGCCGTCAGAATACATGGGGCATAATAATGAGGACCATTCCAAGTCAACCGATTCATCAAATGGAACTCCAAGCAATGGCGAGTCAAGTCACAGTAAAAGTAAAAGTGAAGGCAACTCTGCCCATGCATTTATTGCTTCTCATATTCAAACAACCAAATCATCAAAATCCAACGACGTCGAACCGACCGATATCGGTTTCCACGCTCCAAAGACTTACGAAGCAACTACTACTGAAGCAAATGAACAACCGAATGCTTATGAACAACCAAATGCTAGTGCGCAACAGAATGCTTATGAAGAACCGAATGCTTATGTACAACCGAATGCTAACGAACAACAGAATGCTTACAACCAACATAATGTTAATGAACAACAGAGACAACCATTTGCCAAACAACGGCTATCCAGTGAAAAATTAAAGAAAAAGAAAAAGGGGTTCTTTGCATACGAACCACCGTCAGTAGAAGAAACTACACCTGTCATCGAATCAACGCCCCGAAATGACGACCTATCATCATCACACGCTTCATTTGAGGCCAATCATGGCTCCAGTGTAGAATTTAAACCAAATCATATTTTTGGTTCGATAGATTATGGTCCACCCGGTGGTTTAGTTTCAAAGCCGGCACAAGTAACAGCATTTTCCTACGAACCACCAGCAGTACAAGAAGCACCACAGTCTGATTCCAGCCTTCGGGAAGAATCTTCTTCCAGTCCAGTCGTAGACGTGCCAATAAACAGTTCAGTCAGCCTTGACAGTCCCTCCTCACTCATTAAAGGCTTAGAAGATCAAGAAAACCAAGTACCACAGTATGTGGAGGCTGGACCTGTTTCCAATGTTACCGTAGAACAGCCAAATCCAAACTCTGACGGTCCAACTGCAACTCCAACACCTCCCTCGTCCATTGACCCAACAACGTCTATTTTTGTGACAACCTCATCTGCTCCTGGAAGAAGTGGAGATGATTTAGAACCTACAGGCTCCCCAATTCCGGTTGGTTTTGTCTCCGACCCCGTTTCTAATCAAATTAATCAAGGTAAAGTATTTGGAAAGTTTATGAACTGATTTTGTAAGTTGATACGTCAATGGAATAATACAAGCTACTCCAAAATCTGTACATACTATAGCGTAGGTTGTTATCTGCCATTAATTGTTCGATATCAAAGACATTTCAGCATTGACAAGCGCTTGACATCTCTATTTTTCACTATCATTTCCAGCTTCCTACTAATCTTTGAGATTATTATTGGTTTGCACGTGACGTTATAAAAACCTAAATCTCAAATATTGATGTTGCAAAGCTCTGGTTGTTATATATTTTCCAACTCTGTTGTATAAAATTCTCAGAAAGTTTGGACTGAAAACTGCGTTTCAATGTTCGAGAGCTCAAGAGGTTTGAATTTTTTAACCATGCACTGCCATTACCATAATTGTGCGAGTCCCGCTGGTCACAAAAATCAATACATTTATGTACATTGAAACGTTTAATGCAGTGGAAATTACCTTTAGTGTAGCAAAACCAAATCAACTGGAACAAAAATTGTGCATAGCCGCCAGCATGTTGGTGTCAGTAACATTGCCGCCATATACATTTCTCTTTAAAAGTATTCTCATTAGTTTATTGATCCATACCTATGTTGCGAATTGCATTCATGCTCCAAAATGTTGCTCAATTGTGTAGTTTTTCTCACTCAGGAAGCTTAGAAATGTTATATTTCCCTAGGTTGTGACTAGGTTTAATAACTAAGTTTTACTCTGTGACATCAGTGCAAACCAAGAATTAAAGTATAAAGGATAGTTAACTCTAAATGCAAACAAAAGTGGCGTCTGACTGACATAGATTTAGTGTGAAAAAAGTCTTCTTTGTGGAGCCTTTTTTGTGTAGAGTGTGGAGGTTGCCATAAGCCACCTCAGGTGGAGCTAAAACTCGTACATGATTTGACCTAGGCTATTTCTGAACTAAATTACAAAATTAAAGCGTCACTAGCCCCCTAAAAGTTGTAATTAGTTTGGTCGACGGGTTGCGACTGCCAACATTTCCCAACTAGAGAAAACGAAGAGAGCAAACACTGCTTGCCAAAGTTTGTACATATTCAAAGAAAGGATCAGAACCCTAAGTACGAACAAATTATTAATTATTATAGTTCTTCGTCTGTTTCCAGATGCCATGGATAGCTCTGTCGCAGCCACTATCGACAGTGTGTCGCATTGAATGGATAAAGGGTTGTCATAAGTTTAGGTAAGAGCGAGGAAATTTAACGGAAGTTAAGGAACATAAATATATATTCCAGTCTTATCAAATGTTACTACTGGTTTGGAATATATGAAACATTGTTAGCAATGTTTTATAACAACCATTGTTTCCTTTTTGATATACGGCAAAGTTTACGAAAAAAAATTACTTTTGACAAACAACAAACGCAAAGGGTAATAACTAAACCAAATGAGGTGGGACTCCTGGTTTCGGCAGGAGATTCTCGATTTTTCTGTTTCCCGACAAAGACATGAAAAAAAATCTCCCGATTTTTCAAACTAACTAAGTTAAAACTAACTTGCTGTTGATGGCTCTCTCTCCCAACGTAACATTTACCAAATTTCAATACTTAAACCTTATCACAAACGTTAAACTAAATATTAGCATTTCCAATATTTCGCTGATGCCTAAGAAACCATTTATTTCCCATTCTGCTCGTTTAACAATTTCAGCTAAAACTCTTGAATTCAAATAAGTGTCTTATCTCTTTTCCCTTTTCAGGAGACTCATGCGGACAATTTATTTGAGGCTGGCCAAGAAGAAATATCTAGAATGATGAAAGGGATAAAAAAGGAACTTGTGCCTTCTTGTAGAGAAATAAAATCATAACTTTTTTACCTCTTATCTATTTTGATAATACGTATGCACACTGAGGAAAAAGGAAAAAGTTGATTACAAGTCAGACATGCAACGCTATGTAAAAAGGATCTTAAACATGGAGATTGTTGCACAAACAATCGAAGTACCATGAGTCAGATTTAATTTACTGAGCAACTTTCTATTTTCACTTTTCCTCATATGATTTGAATCTCCTGTGTTTTAGGACAACGAGAAAGACGACAGTGTGATTGCTAACATAAAAATGAACGTTTTATAAGTCCTAGTTTTCTGATTATCTTTAAGAATTGTTCTCGGAAATCGAGGTGAATTCACCGACAGGCGAGGCATGGAGGTGAATATTATTATGTTAAGCCACTACAGATTGAAGAGAATAATCGTATTAGCATATACAAACTCGGTGACAACACAACCCATTCAAGAAAAGTAAAGATTTGCAAAATTTTTTTACTCTGTCACTACTGCAAAACGGACGTTGACGCTGGCCATTGTTTCATTCACTCCCGGGAGGTGCAAGGATATTGTCCGCTAGCCAGAGATAGTGACCCAATCACAATGAATGAAATACGAACGTTACCGAATTTTTATATGCTGATATCTATTATTTCAGACTCTCTTATATATAATTAATATTTCTAGAACACCTAGTTTTGTAAACTACAGTCCTGGACAATATTGCAGCTGGGACACAACCACAAGAGAGTCGACAATACTAACCTCCCCCCGCCCGTACAAAGTTGACTCCAGATCGGTGGTAATCAACATCAGTTCTTTAAGTGATCAACTTAGTCAATATTGACTGGGGGGAGGGGAGGGGGGATTTCTAAACGCAGCCAGCTATTAAGACTTTACTTAGCTCATCAATTCCAAAATCTCAATCAAGCCCGAAAATTAATCGAAAACTGTCCACAAACCTTTTGTACAGGATTGTACCTATCTGGCTTAACATTTATGAACTAACACAATTTTTTTGAACAATTAATTCAATTAACAAGCTTGCTGAACTATGAAATGATTTTGCGTTTGTTGTTCCATGTTTTGAAATGAACTTGGAAAATGATGCCGCTTTCGAATAGGAAGTCTATAAGTCGTTTTGCTATATGTTTCCACCGATTTTATTTTATTAATTAGCTGAATTCAATAGAATAATTTTAACAGCTTCAGTAGATATAGAGTAAGTTAAACTTACAGTATGAAGAAAAATAAGATTAGAGAAAAATATTGAAGAAAACTAATGAAAAAATGTATAATATGTAAACAGAACTGTGGTGTTTGTCTAATTCTTTAAACATTTACGTGATTGAGATAGTTTATTGCCTAAGTTTTTGGCCAGTGCTTGGGCCTTTGGTCTTACTCACTGTAAACCAAGCTCGAGTGCTGGCCAGAAGCTTTGATGTACCTCTCATTAACCCTTTCAGCCCCAGCCAGTTAATTGTTATGATATCAACACCGCCATGATGAGAAAGAGTAATTTTACTTAAAGTCACATGACCGGAAGTACAGCAGTACAAACTACCGGAAGTATATCATATATCGCAACATTAATCAGTGTGTAAATTCTCCTTACACTATCCACACAAAATAAGTTGTCTGGTAATGAGAATAAAGCAAATAATCACACACAGCAATTTATTTACAGGGTTCGTACGCCACCTGGAAAACCTGGAATTCCTTGAATTTTGGAATTTTTCGTTCAAGGCCTGGGACTCTTTGAAAAACGAAGGGTTTTTTTAAATAAAAACCTGGGAAAATCCTTGAATTTTGAGTCTGCCGTCCAACCTAGAATAATTTTTACGGATTGGTTGGGTTGCAGACATCATTTTTAGTCTATTATTAAAAGTGACATTTATTCAGAGTTATCAAGGAATACTAAAGCTTGTTCCAAGTCATTAATGTGGAATGCTGGCGTTTTTCTGTTCAAGTTGTTGTTGAATAATGATGCGGAAATTTTTTGCAGTTTTCTTGTTATTCAAGGAACATCAGAGTGTGTCAAATGGAGGAATTACTGGAGGAAAGTGGGTACTTTGTGTGTTTGAGAGGGGGATGTAAAGCAACTTTTCCGTATACCAAAACCTTATAAAAGCTCCACAGATCTGGAAAATACCTGGAAAAGTCCTGGAATTCAGTTGCCCTAACCAGCTAACCAAAGGGGAAGAACCAGCCTGTTTACAAGGAGACCATGAAGACAGCTTAGAAGAAATCAGCAATACGTCCGATATGAGTCTGCTCCGACGAAGGCGGCTAACGTTCGAAACGTCAGCTCAGTTGTCAGCTACACATCAAACCCCACAGGCGAAAAACATACCATATCAACCTTTGTTGATCAAACCCATATTCACCTTACTCGCCAACGCAGAAAAAACAGGATTTTTTTTCAAAACTAGTCTTCCAATACGTCATATGGCGTCGGTTTGGCCGGACTGAGAGGGCTAACCGAGTGCGAGGAACATACCGTAAGTTACGGACCCGAGTGGTACCAGAAAGTACAGCATTTAAGTTACGGGCATTTCCCTTGCTTACGAACGAGTTCCCTAAAATCATTGTCAATTAAGTCTTGCGATAATACTTAGCTGATGTATCCATTTTATGGTTGCCTGCTCACTCATGCATAAACTCGTGAATATTGTAACCTTAAACAACTTTTATACTCCCTCTAGCTGATCTACAACACAGTGTTATTGTTAGGATTGGTTTTGGGCAACCGTCTCATGATTTTGCAATTAAACCTGTCACATAAGTGCGGTGAGCCTCAGAGCCCTCCACATCTATCATTGCAGCAAAAATGATTGAATATACTAAAAACTCGGTGTAACCAATTTGGTTTCAGAAAGCGATTTGTGCTATTTTTAATTAAACTGTTTAAGTAAAAACAACTAATGGTGATCACTTTCCTTAGTGCCTCATGTTACTGTCATGTGTACATATTAAGCTTTCTATCATCTGCGAAATGTTTAGAAGATCCAAAGATTTCTCACTCCCGATACGACTGAGTCCATTGTCCACACTTTTGTAACCTCAAGAACTGATTATACTCCACTCTCTACCTTATGGCTTACCAAAAAATTTCCTGAAAAAACTCCGATTTGTTCAGATTCAGCGGCAAGGCTCGTCCACCTGTCTAAAAAGTTTGACCATGTTACTCCTCACCTCATCATCACTTGAAATCCTATTGACTACTGTAACTCTCAAAAAATTTTCCTCAGGCTAAATCTTCTTATTTTTTTTCAGCAATTTGAGGCTCAACTCATTTACTGTGTGATGCTGAATGTGATTGCTTGCTGCGTTTCACCATTTATATCATTTTCATTTTTATATCATATTTTCATTTCAGTCTCAAATTTGTTTTAATTTATTCTTATTTTTCAGGCGATTTGAGCCTCACAGTGTACCAAAATCTGTCCTGAAAAAACCCTAATTTGTTCAGAACTCTGCAGCTGCAAGACTCGTTCGCGGTACCTGTCTAAAACGTTTGACCATGTTACTCCTCTCCTCATCATCACTAGAATACTTATTGGCTATTCAAGACTATTGCAACTCTCTCTCTCTCTTATGGCTTACCAAAATTTGTTCTGAAAAAGCTCCAACAAGTTCAGAACTCTGCTGCAAGGCTCGTCTACTTGTCTACAGTGTTTGACCATGTTACTCCTCTCCTCATCAATCTCCACTGGCTTCTCATTGAACAGAAGTTCACTTTAAAATTCTCCTTACTTTCAAAGCTCTTCATCGATAGGCGCCTAAATACACAGACTGTCCAACCATCCCGTTTTCGTCGGGATTATCCCGATTTTGCTTGAAAATCCCGAATCCCGACCAACATGCGATCGGGATAGTAAAAATTCCGATTTCGACTCGTGTTGTGATATTTTCGTCAAATTCTCATAAAAGAAAACGAAATGCAGAATACTTAACTCGTGAGCCAACAGAAAAATTTGTTATGAAAAAAACCCCACAAAAGTTGTGATCAAATTACCGAAGATTTTTGACAGAAATTGTTGTGTTAGAACACCAGAAATGGCATTTCAGAGCCTCTGATTGCTCAGGCCCCAGCACAGTTTCAGTTTATTTATTTATTTGCCTATTCTTCATAATTGGTTTACAGTAGTAAAAAAGGAATGTTATTTTATAACAGATAAAGGTCATAAATATATTACATATCAATAAAGGGACAGTAGTCTGATACATAAATGAAGACACTTGGCGAAGAGGCTCATAAAGAAACCATAGCGGCAAGTTATTGGCTCCTCATCTGATATAGAATTGGATTGTTTATTTAGACGTACAGATATATCATAGTTTCAGTTTGAATGTTTATATAAGAATAAGCAAAGTAAACACACTGAAGCAAACAAATATAGGGACAGCACAAGAAGATAGAGGCAGCTTTCGGTTTTATGAGTCCTTACATCTCCCTCGCAATATAATAAAACAATCCTACTGAGACGTGAGGCTGCTTTCGTTCAAGCTTATTTTGTTTGTTTTAGAATATGCGTGGTCCCGATTTTACGCCATGCAGGCAGCCAGGAACTACAAGCAGATTGATTGCATTACACCTTGACCGTAACGGCTTAGGGATTTTGATAATAATAAATAGGGACTGAGTTAAGACGTCAACGCTAATATTAAAGGCTATTTGAAAGGGAAAGTCTACCCTCATTATACGACCTTCTTGATTGCCTTTAATTTTGTACTGGATCACAAGTTTCCTCTGATCTAACAAAATTTCTGATAATCAAAACACTTTGAAAGTTTTAAAGGTCCCGACCCTTGTTTTCTAGTAAAAAGATATTTCTAACCAGGACCTTAAATCTAAAACTGAAAGGTTTGTCTCTTTCATCTTTTGCTGCAGCGCAAACACGTGCTAGTTATATAAGGTGTGGCAAATTACCAAATTCTGAATTATAAGATGAAAGGAAATAAAAAAACTCGACAAATACAATCAATATGAATTCAGCGATGCCAAGACCATCAGGGGTGCAAATATCATTTCTGGACCCGGAAACAAACGATCAGAAAGGGACACTAATATAAACATATTTTGAGGAGCTAACAACACATTCCCGCTGCATAGCCGATCAGATATCTGTTAAATTAATGGGACAAACTGTTGCATCTTCATTCATTTAAGATAAGAAGACAGACTGAGTGCAAGTTTAAAACATGAAGATGTTTTGCCATGTCCTGGTGGTTTGTCTCGTCATTGAAGCGATATTTAGATCCGCAGTGTTGGGAAACCTCAAGTGCAAAGGCAACAGTTTTACAAATGGTTGCGAGTGTAACTTCATGGGCGCTTGTTCTTTGGATGACAAACCTCTACCACGCCTTGATGATTTGCTCTCGAAATATGCGCCAACTGGTGTTGATCAATTTGCACGAAAGAAAAACGGAAAGAAGGCGATAGCTTATCTTTGTGAAGGAAAAACGGTGGCCATTTTATACGACTGCAACGCGCGAATCCCGTTGTACGCCGCGACTGTGATGACGGGAGATCAAGTTAAAGATGACTACACGCGCAAAGCATATAAATTTCAAGTTAGTCCTAACCTAGAAAAGGAGTTCCAACCAGAAAACAACGACTACAAATTTTCCCGCAATCGGAATATTTGTTATGAGAGTGGCACGAAGTACTACATTGACAAACAATGGCTAGAGGCAAAAAAGCTTACAGGTAACGATCCTCTAAGTCTAAACTCTCCAGTCCACAGGGGCCATCTGATTGCTGCAAGTTATGGTAGAGGTATTCCTCCCAGAATAAAAGCTACTTTTACTTACACAAATTCTGTGCCGCAATTCGGTACATTCAATAGCGGTGCGTGGAATTCGTTGTGTGAGCAACAGCTGAGACAATGGGCTCGGAATAACTGCAATACAGACAATGACTCGGCGCGCGTCCGATTGTACATCGTGGTCGGAGCGATTCCATCAACATATCCTTCTTCGTCGCTGTCCAAGAGATTTTTCGGAAAAGCCGGTTTCAGTGACTTTGAGGGTTACTCTAACTTGAAAGACACATATGGCGCAAATACCGGTGGGTACCGTACTCCAGCTGGGCCGAACTCGTACCGGGTAAACGTGCCTAGGTTCATGTGGACCGCAGCTTGTTGTATGTACGCGTACGTGGCAAAAAAAGGTTACAAGCGTCACAAAATAACTGGGATACGAAGCACAGCTTTTTACGGTAAAAACGAGCCGACCATCAGACGTCCGTGTGAAACATCCGTCCATGACTTGAGTCAGTTATTTTCATTCCTAACTGGGAAAATCTTACCTATAAACTTATTTCCTTCTGAAAATTCGTGTTACGAAAGTAATAATTTTGTAGAACTCTCTAGTGTAAAAACGGACTAGTGAAAAAAAAATTTAAATCGTTGTAACTAATTTTAATGGTCAACTAACTGTTATGCAAATCTCATAATGTATGTTTTAATAGTATATCAGTTGAAATGAGCACTTACTAAAATTCACTAAATACTAGATGGTCCAAAAACGGTTACATCATTACTATTCTCTTTAGTCCTGAAACGATGATAAAAACACAAATACTGATTTTTCCAATGTTCTAGAGTGATTGCCATACACTAGTTATTGTATAACATGTTACTGTACAGGGGCGGATCCAGAAAGTTAAAAAAGGGAGGCCGGGACCCCAATTCTGGAAAGAGGGGGCCGGAAAACGGCATTTGAACTTTCATTTCAGTGTTTTTCTCATAAATCTTTTGTAAAATTCTCCAAAAAAGGGGGGGCCGCGGCCCCTCCGGCCCCTCCCCTAAACCCGCGCATTCTTTAATTATAAGTAAAGTTTGTAACCATAGCGCGCGAAGTATGGCAGGTCAGTAACTGAGCTTACCTGCAAAAACCAAGGCACCGCCGCACCTTCCCTCCCCCACCGGGCACAAAACGCTCGCCTCAATTTCATGTAATGGCGTTCGGTAGTCACAAATAATAAAATTGACTGTCCGTTGGCCCAGGCATTTATTATTATTATTATTATTATTATTATTAAAGTGGCGTAGAACTGTCCGGAAGACACTACTCACTAGGCAAGATTTCTGCTCATTTTGCCGTATATACTCCATGCAGAAATGCCATGGATGCACTGAGACAGTTTTTCAAAAATATATACATACATCTACTTTAGCATCACTAACACTCCGTTACAGTCCTTATCTCTCCTTTACACTCCTTATCCCTCCTTTATGCTCCTCATCCTTCCTTTACACTCCTTATGGCTCCATTATACTCCTTATATCTCCTTTACACTCATTATCCCTCCTTTACACTCCTTATCCTTCCTTTTCGCTTCTTATCCCTCCGTTACACTCCTTATCCCTCCTTTATGCTCCTTATACCTCCTTTACGCTCCTTATCCCTGCTTTATGCTCCTTATCCCTCCTTTACACTCCTTATCCCTCCTTTATACTCCTTATGCCTCCTTTATGCTCCTTATGCCTCCTTTACATTCCTTATGACCCCTTAAACCTCCTTTACACTCTTTATACCTCCTTTATGCTCCTTATCCTTCCTTTACACTCCTTATGCCTCCTTTATGCTCCTTATTCCTCCTTTACACTCCTT